>JADANN010000030.1:0-171449 GCA_018806985.1 Angiostrongylus vasorum | reverse complement strand
ACCAGCGGTTTATACCTAATGAAAGGTGCCTCTACCACTCCAGTTTGTTTTTCACAAATTTTGCAATTTTCGATCATCCCGTACTCACTAGTTGCGCGGGCCCCAGCATAATCTCCATTTTCAGAGTTTTGCTGGCATAGCTATTGTGGTTTCCTGGAGCCCCGAGGTCAGCCAGGTCAAAATCTGCCCTGTCTCGTTGCCACCACGGTCAGTCGCCGCCCTTATGGATCAGAGGGAGATTTGCCACCATGCGACTACATAGCTTTACTCTTACTGTATTAGTGCTGGAAATCCGAGAACTGGCCACGTTACTGTGGATGTCTGGATGTGTAGTGGACATAGCCGTCGCTTTATAACAGGTTTATTAAGTATCTATTTGTATGTGGACGGCTTCTGTTAACTACTAATTAATAGTCGCTTTCTTTTGGTCCTGTAATCT
The DNA here is from genome assembly GCA_018806985.1 of Angiostrongylus vasorum. NCBI lineage: Eukaryota > Metazoa > Nematoda > Chromadorea > Rhabditida > Metastrongylidae > Angiostrongylus > Angiostrongylus vasorum. Next base: position 171,010 of record JADANN010000030.1, on the reverse strand, counting down.
GAATGGTTGTATGTCTGTTTCTTTGTTGGATTTTAGGAACTTGAAAAAAGTGCTGAGAAGCTGACTATTCCGACGAACGAATGGAAAGAGGCTATCAAACACTGTGAGGCTGCGAAAGCAGACTTCGAAGAGGTATGACTTCTTTGCAAGTCCTTGTTACTGATTTTTCTTTTTCTTTCTAGTCATTGGTGTATTATTTGTGAATAACGCATCTTTTACAACTTATTGATGAATGAGCGTTGAAAGAAATCGTTGTCTTACTATGGGAACGTGACTGTTCACTAGTATTATGAACTGTGATTTCCATCACTAAATTGGAATGTCTCACCCATCCTTTTCCTCGTTTTGCTACAAACCAATCTTTGTCAAAATAATCGTAATGGTTTTCAGTTGAACAATGTGCTTCTTGAGTAAGCGTAATGAGGCACGTCGTCTGGGGAAAGGACTTAGTGAGGCGGAGACCAGACTTGAGCAGTTGCAGTGTGGAGTAGTCAAGCTAAAGTCGGATCATCGGAGGGCAGGAAGTGGTAAAGATGTAAAGTATACTTCGCAAGAAGTCAAGCTGTATTACCAGTTCACATTCCACTTAGCCTATCTTAGCCTATAATGTGACACAAATAGTGGGAATGTGCACTTTTTGATTCATAAGTGTGGTTTTCCTTGATCGATGTCACATCGTAGTTTAACAGTTGATGGAATGCGTCAACGTTTTCGGACCGCACTAAACGATTACGACTTAGCATCAAAATTGGCGATTTTAAGAATATGAATTAGAAGTCGTTCAGTTCGGCATCACTTGCATATGGGGCTCGAGAAGGTCAAATAGGATGCTGAGTCGCAACTGTTTCTCAAAGACAGGCTTACAAGCGAAACTGATGGTGCATCTTTGTTCTGAAAAAAGCCTAAAAATTCCATGAAACCATAAAATACTTAGTTCTTGTAATAGAGTGGTTTAAAAATTAACTCAGCAATTTTAGCTAGCAGCCTTTGGTGATGAGAATTCCGGACAAGAACACCGTCGCATGAGTGAAGAGTTGGATCGACTAGATGAGACACATGCTGAAATTCTTGCGCAAGAGGGTAAAAAAGAAGGCAGCTGCTTGAAGACAACCAAGTGGGCACTCGACTATAATCTTTTTTTTAAACTCCAGCTGGTTACTTTCCTTACACGAAGTCAATTAATTGGTTGCAATAATGCTACATAATTTATTGCTCGTGGTCCAAAAACCCTCAAAACGGTTTACCGCCTCATCGTGGTTGAGAGGTGTACCTGGGTGTCGGGCTGCGATGTACAGCGGGGGGATTCATCCCCTTAGCAGAGTCTCCTAAGCTGAGGAGTCCGGTGTTTCCATCAGGAAGCCTAGCTAAGAGTAAACCAATACCAGGATGCACCACTCTCCTGGCATCAAAGTCGTATGGTGGCAAATCACCCTCTGATCCACAAGGGCTGCGACTGCCTGTAGTGGTGAAGACCTGGGTCAGACTTTGGCCAGGCTGACCTCGGCATTCCAAGGGAACTACAATGGCTTAACCAGCAAATCTCCGAAAAATGGAGGTTATGCTAAGCACCGCACATCCTGGGAGGGAGGGCGTTCAAGTACCAAGTATGAAGTAAGATCCAAGAACATTTTCTTTATCGTTTATATCCGAGTTGCTTCATCGTTTTATCCTTCTCACCCGTTGTCCTTTTCCGTTTCTTCTTTCGTTGATGAGTGAGCCTTTGGTGTAATGAGTGAGATGGGTATATGAGACGTGAAAATCTTGAAAGCCTTGAGCTGTCAAGTTTGCGTTGATCTTTGTTGCGAAATACTCTCCAGGAACGTATCCTGTGGGGCTTTTTCATGCATAGTGCGGAATCTTCATACTCTTAACGAGTGGTACGGTGGTTAGTCGAGAAGCCTAGTTTTATCCTTTGCTTGGTGTTTTTTCTCCTTGAGCCTGGAAGATCTCCGTACTGGTGTTTCCTATATGGAATTTTATCTTTTCCGTCCATACTCAACGATCTTCCTTGGTTTTATTTACACTTGAGACACAAATGTATATTAGTTTTGCGAGCAGCTGGTATGTTAAGCACAGTATGGGGTCTAAATGAGTGCTTCAGAGCCCGCCTAACCATCGGTGCTTTCTATTTCTTACTTCTATCACTTTAAGGTTGAAGGGTGTGCCATCATACACTACAGCATAATGTTTTGCTGTTTTCATATTACGTTGTTTTTATAATAATCCTACTTAGAACACTGCTCTTGCCGTCAGCATCTTTCTTAAAGTTGTTTTCAGACTGGTTGTTTAGGGTCAACTTGCTGGCCTTCAGTCACAATTAGATGGAAAGGAGGTGGAATCGTGAAGTACCCGCGTCAAGGTGTAAGACGAACGCACTCAGTTTCCTCTGCAACAGAAACAGCATTCTAAAGATGTTGAGGTTTGTTCCACATTGTATTAAAATGTTCGTGGGACTAATTTACACAGCATGATTATTGGGCACTCATTTGATGGATGTATAGGTGCAATATGATCGTCTTCAAAAGAAATTAGGAGAGAACGTTGATCAACGGAAGCTGAAAAATGACACGCTTCGAGCTGAACTTTCTCTGCTGAATACTGAGATGTGAGGCTTTTCCTACTTTTACAATTTCCATACCTATTATAGTAATCATTGTTGTTCCATCAAGTCTTAGTTTTCGGCACTCTGTCTGTATATCCTCACTTGTATTAAAGTTGCTTATAATGTCAATACTTTCTGCTTTTCTCTACAGCGAGAAAGCTCGGGTAGGTACTAACGAACAACAGCTTTATGAGATTTTAAATTCGATGAATGAGGAGAAGGCGACCAGTGAAGAAATGGAAATACGTTTTCAACCAGACACAATTTCTGGCAGTTCTTTGCCAGTTTCCAGAATTAAATCGGTATCGACTGTGAAAAAAGTCTTCTTCTTCCCACAAGACCATAGTTTCACTCATTCGTCTTGTAATCTTTTTTTGACGCTTGAGAAACTACATATTTCGTTTCTTCGGCGAACGACTACTCATTGATTTGTTGCTGATTTGAAGCCATTTTAATAGAGTGTGTTTGGCTTGCTAATTGAGAAGCTAATTTGAATAGTAGGGAGTTTTGATAAGTTCACTTACGAAGCAGCCAAAATGGAGGCTCTGTAGCAGTTCTGTTGCAAATATAGCTTCGACGCACAACAGCAGTTTGGGTTTTCCACTAGATTGTTTATCGTTTATTTTTTGCTGTTCGTTGGCCTTGTGTAATGAATGGCCATAGCTGTCTTTTCTAACCTACTGGGCGCGAAAAAGATCTTGAACGCTGAAATTCCAGCTAAGTGTTAACTTCAAGAGGAACTGAGCAAAACACGATCGGCATTGTTTGCTTCAAAAACTCGTTTGGATGAGAGTGAAGAACGTGCGAGTGTGCTCTTATTTTTACAAACCATATTTCTGCCTTTGTATTAAGTTGACTCACAATTTGTTTATTGAGCTTCCTTCTTCTTCCAGTTATTAGCAGCTCGAAAAGCAAGTTGCATTAAAAATGGAGCTTCGTGCTCGCGGTTGCGACAAGGTTGGAGATGGAGAGAATTTTTCAGTAGGGTGCCAGAAGGTAACGTTCTCGTCTATTTAGTACATATTAGCGTATTAAATTCAAAGCGGATTTTCACCAACGAATGATGGTGGTTCGATAACTAGAGCTCTAATTTTTGCATCGTTTTTTGACGCGTGTGGCGCAGTGGTCGAAGGCGCCGTGCAACACACACACGGAATCGATCCCTGCAGCCATAGCCTACCAAGCCTTCCACTTTTCCGGGGTTGACAAATTGTTATCAGAGCCGTCCGGGAGAATAGCAACACTGGCTGGGATACATCGGTAAGCCACGGCGAATCATTGTAAAGGCCAGATATGCATTCAATCAACTCCAAATGGTGTTTAATGAAGTCGAATCCTCAAGGATTGATTATCGCCGGGAGCTTTCATCCTTTTTTATCCTTTTGACGTCATATTGTCGTAATTGCCTAATCCCTCTACCGCTTTGTAGGTAGAATCTACGCCACGTGTTTCGGTGCATAACTCATTCAGCACAGAATACGAGATTTCGAACAGCAGAAGATCTGGTGGGATAGAGTAAGTGTTGTTGTAGTTGTTGTCCTTTTATACGAAGATTTGTCATCGAGTAAATCTTCACATTTTTCCTTAAAACGTTTTTGGTGTTTAAATTGCGCAGTAGTGGTATGGAACAAACTCTGAACTAATTTTTAAGAGCAGTCTTGAGTTTTCTGGTTCAGAAAGGCATTTTTTCAAAAATTAAGTAGACTTGTTAAAGAATTGGCTATCTATGACAACGTTACATATAAAAGTACCAGTCCTGTCTTGCACTTAAGAAATGATATTTTGATGTGTTACAGATTGTTATCCGCGCTCCTCCCGTTTAAGAGAATACTGTGAGGCATAGCCAAACGCCGCCGACAGCGCCAACCTTGTTACTTGAAAGCCATGGAACAAGCTTTAAGCTAAAGCTACCGCTCTCGAAGATTTTTGCCAAAATCACTTATTTTGTCTAATAATGATTTCGTTCACGTTCTATCTCCAGGTGTGATTAGGCTACCAGTCGGAGAAAGTGGATCATATGTGGCAGGTAGCTATATTGTTAAGCGGAATTTTTTGGAGAAATAAAAGTACGTTTCCCTATAAGAAAGGGTGAAGCTCTCGGCGTTGATCAAACCCTGAGGGATGCACCATGCATTCGACTTCATTAAGCATCGTATGAAGGTGATTAAATGCATATCTGGCCTTTGAAATGACTCGCGTTGACCTACCGATGTTGCATCGAGCCAGTGCTGCTGTCCTCCCAGACAAGTATGGTATCAATTTGCCGACCCCAGGAGAGATGGAAGGCTTCGTGAGTCATGGGCGCGAAGATCGTTTCCATGTGTGTGTTGCAGGGCCCTCCGACCACTGCGCCACACGCACCCTTCGTTTCCTTATACCTAACGCTAATCGATTTCACTTCCAGGCTATACAGTCATCGAAAAACGCGTTGAACGGTCGAAGTCATCAGTTCCAGCATGCTCATTTGAATACACTAGCAAAATGTGGGCACTGCATTTCGATTCTTGGATTGGGTCGACAAGGGTACATTTGTTTGCGTGATTGTTTCTAGTTGTTTTTCTTTCTTGAAAGAGGAGTACACGTGGAAACGTGGCCGTCCCTTCCTCATAGGTTGTGCGGGCCTCAGCATAATCTCCATTTTTTTGAAGTTTTCTTGTTTAAGCCATTACGGTTCCCATGAAGTCTCGAGGCCAGCGATGGCGGAAGGTCTGCCCTCAGGTCGATGCCACCACGGGCAGTCGCAGCCTTTGTGGACCAGAGGAGGATTTGCCACCACGCGACTAGTTTGATACCAGGAGTGACAGGTCCTAGTATTGGTTTACTCTTAGCTGGGCTTCCTGATGGGAACGCCGGACTCCTTCTCAGCTTGGAAACTCAACCAGGGGATGAATCCTCCGCTGTACATCGCAGCCGGACACCCGTAAACGCCTCCCAGCTATGATGAGGCGGTAAACCGTTAGGAGGTTCCTCTCAGAAAGAGGGGTATTGCTTTAACAATTAAGTACTGTAGTGGAGCTCAAACACTGTGTTTATGTAAAATTTTCAAAATTATAGAAGTCTACTAGCAAATATGTCGTTATTCGTGCCAAGTAAACAATTCTTCCCGGACCATTCCACACTGACCTGTGCCACCAGATACTAGTCGTCCGCTTGAAAGAGATCCGTTAAAAGGCGTTTGAAATGCTTACGAGGGACTTACTAAAACAGTGCACTCTGGAGGTGTGAAGAAGGTAGTCATTTGCAAATGCCATTAATCTTTCAATTTTATGTTGTTCACATGTTCTGGCTCAGTTTTTCGGGTTCTTAGAGATATCAAAGTAATGATAACTGCAGTGGATCATGTTTTCGTATTTTTTTGTCCAGTTGCTTGTCTACACAGTTTTTTTCTGTAATGGAAATTACCGAGCACTGATTAAAAGACGACATCTGTCTTTTTACAACGTATTCTGCTTTAAGGTTGGCAACACACATATATGGTTGTGGGCGGTTCTAAGCTATGCCGGCGTGACCACACCGCCGACGTACAAAATAAGGCCGACGAAATCCTCCCGATTGTCAGACAGGTTGTTGTTTTTTTTTCGTTAGTTAGTGTTTAAGATTGTTATTATTTGCTGTTGCTTTTCATTCTTTCTGTTGAATGTCACTGCATGTCATATGCAGCCGTTCTTATTATTAAATGCAGTTTAGGTTCCTAAAAAAATTTTTTTAAAAAATTTATAATCGAATGTCGAGGTTAATAGAAAATCGATCTTAGGAACTGCAGTTTAGGTACTTTGACGTGAGAGATCCTGATTTTGGTGTTACCGTTGTCAGTGAGCAAGATGAGATTCATGCCAACAAATAAGTATATTGTGGATGGTCGTTTATTTTTCCATGGTCCACGAAAAGAAATGGTTTGAAGTGCAGTATTTAAATCGCATTAGTTCTGTTAAACGTACATCTTTTTTTTTTCCAACGATTCTTCTTACGTTGTAAGTAAAACAGGCATACTTACTTGGATACTTGAATTGCCCATCTCCACTGGTTGTGGCCCCAGCATAATTTCCATTTTTTCGGAGCTTTTGCTGGCTTTGCCATTATGGCTTCCTGGAATCTCGAGGTCAGCCTAGCCGCCTTTGTGAATCAGAAGAAATTTGCCACCATGCGACTAGTTTGGTTAGAGAGACGGTGGTGGATTCTGGCATTGATTTACTCTTAGCTGGGCTTCCCGATGGAAACGCTGAACTCCTCAGCTTGGGAGACCCTGCTGGTAGGATGAATCTGCCCGCTGTACATCGCAGCTCGACACCCGTGAACACCTTCCGGCCACTGTGAGGCGGTAAAGCGTTGGGAGGCTGCAAGGGATGGCAAAACAGACAGAACTCATATCATTTACTATATTCTTAGCGAGTATTGTTTCAAGACTATTAAAAGGTCTTAAGATGCATATTCAACAGTAAAAGGTGTATGTTTAGCAATGATTTGGCAAAATTTTTTCGTGTTACGCTCAACTAAATCCAAGGGTCATCATCTACGGATGGAGGTGCTGTGGTGAACCAGTACACAATGCTGATGGCTTACCTTGAAGAAGTTTGTGTGGTCTTTGCAATTTATAAAGCTGTAGTTGGCATAGGGAGCGGATAACACAGTGGTAGTTGTGGCGGTAATGGCGAACATGGTCCTATTTCGACTCCGCTTCGGGCCAACCAGGCCTTTTATCCCTCCAGGGTCGGGAAATTGGTACTGGACTTGTTCGCTCGGGAAAAACTCACTCTCTGCAATCCACTTGGGAACGCTCCAGCCCGGCTATCCCAGGGATTCCAGGGAGAATTGCTCGACCAGCATTCTACGACATTCAAGAGATGAAAATCCTCAAGAACTAGCTGAAGCCACGCGTAAAAATTGGAAGGTCTTCGTGGATAATGGATGTGAAGAAACGAATCGAATGTGAGAAGTGCTGGGATCCACACAGTAGACGTGAAGACGAGTCATGTAAAAAGAAAGTAGTTGGCGTGATTAAATTCTTACAGTCGGATTCAGTGCTCTTTTGAGGCCTGTTCTCCAATAAACTGTTGCACCTTTTAGAGAAGAAAAAATTAGGTGGTAAGACTGAGCGAACCAAAACTTTGGTAAAGCGGTCATGTCTTGCTGATCGTAGTGCAGTGTAAAGTTCCATGAGATACCAAAGCACGTGAGATCTAACCACTCATAGTTTATTGTGATGAGGATAACACCCACTTAGTTGAACAGATGGCCCACTGACAAACAGATGAGAAGACGACAACCACATTTTTCACATTTATTTCGTTGTTTTACAACAGTTTGCCAGCAGAAGTTATGCCATTCGTTTGAGGATTCGACTGTAGCTTTAAGATCTTACTTCCTCTCCCCTTTTTGACGTGTTAACACGCTGATCGAGCATGTCGTTGCTTGGAATCCCCAGAAGGCCTTGCTAAACCGTTTCCAGATTTTTATCACAGACGCTTTCTGGCTGTGTCGTTTGTTTGTTGCCTTGCAACTAAGAGAACCAACGGTGCTTACAATTAGTGGTCCAGCTGATGACGCAGTGGAAGGCCGAAGTCCAGTGGAGATCTAGCTCAATTAATGGTGTTTTTTTAAATTATTGAGAAGATTAATACTCGACGAAATGTTCTAAATGTTTTCTTTTTTTTTTTGAGGAAAGACCAACAAACTAGATGTCTTCGAACCTGTCTCTTCTTTTAGGAAGTATTCGATCGTCACCAGTCTACCATCAATACGAGCGGCACAATGTGCAGTCGTCGTCGACCGAACTAAAATGGTTATCGGCATTTGCCGACGTTGGTATGTACTGCGTTGAACTCGACCGTGAGGTGTCTAAGACAAATTTTTATCTAGGGTTTCTCTCGTTGCTTGCTTAGCTCCTGTTGTGGCTGTAGAAATCTGAAGTCTGGTTTTTCGCAGGGCTAACTTACGCATTTTGATGTTAGCGGTAGTTGGTGGTGAAACGGAGAACAAGAGTCGTTTCGTAGAGAAGGTGGAGTTCAACACGTCGGAGCAGGTGTTTTTAATAAATTTTGAGTTAGAAGAAACCAGTGCAAATTTCTGAAGGTTTGAAAACTAGAAATTTTAAAATATTAACGAAGGCACAGCAGCCGCAAGCGTCACTGACCCAGTGGTGAAGACCATTGCATTCTGCAGGGCGTAGTTCGGCTTATTTAACGTTTCACTTCAAAATGCGAAATTTGATGAAAAAGAGGAAAAAACCTACTTGAGCGCCAACATATTTTAATCTTGGCAAAGTTTTTTCCTTGGATCCTAACAGTTTTTTATTTTAATTTATAAATTTTATTTAAGCTGAAATATGATGTTTCAGGTTGAATTACACTTTGAGACTGAATGACATGTATCATGGTATCATGGAGAAAGCCGTGCTGGTTTGAAAATACTAAGATTGCAATTTCCAGTTAATGATAGTAATGGCGGTCCTACGAAAGATGGCCGTGTTCGGTTGCTGCCCTTTGCTGCGTTTGATGGACGGGATTTAAAGTGGATCAAGGTTATTAGAGTTTTGAAGAGATTATATAGTTATAAATTGCAGCTGGTTTCACTATCAGATCATTCTTTTACTGAACCGTGAACTTTGGCTAGGTGGCCGAAACAAAGGATTGTCATCTAATGTCGGGGAGTGCCGTAGAATCTCTGGGACGTCTTCGGCTAGTTCTGCTTGAAATTACCACTACATAGCTGCGGCGATAAAGAAGAGTGTTCTAATTTATCAGATTGACCGCAATGAGAAAAGGCACAAGAAATGCAAGGTAATATATGCTATTCATGTTGTATCCAATCGAAATTTTGGTTAATTTAGTGATTTAAGTATGTTGTTTAAATAAAGTAAAACTTGTAATTTTCCGTGCTTATATAACATCATCATCACGCTTTGATAGTATTGTTAATAGATCACCGAAAAGCATGGAGTAAAGTGACGCTTCACAGAATGCTTAAGCACTGCAAGCAGTACGAGGTCATTAGCCATTATCTAATTTGAGTGGGGCTGCTGTGAGGCTTCTATTTCTGCACCATCTACGGCTGCCATCAGGATTCACTTATTTGAATGGCAGAGGAAACGCCATATTTTTTGTATGATAATTCTATTTTTAATCTTTTAAAAAACATGGTGCCATCTACGATTGGCTTGGCGAGGTCTAAGATAAGGTGTACTCGTGGCTATATTGTTGGGAGTCGATGGAAGAGACGTAGTATTTAGTTTGTGGAGTTGACTTTTGCCACCTACTTCACATAAAGGTGCTCAAACTAATAGCTGGAGGCGATCCCGTTCCAATTAGTTTCAGCCAGTTGATTGGTGGGGCACGGTTCCTCCCATTTACTTACCGATCGTTTGATTGTGGGAGGTATAGAGCACTTTAATGCATTCATACATTTTCACACATGCTCACCCATTCATGACTAGGTACAGGGTATGAATACGTGCATAGGGAACTTGCAGACACATTCTGCAAATTAGATGCATAGGAACAAATTTAAACCCAAACGGTTATACTGGGAAGTATCTGCTTGTTTTTCGTCCAAATTCAACCGCCAAGAGGAATAATCACTAAAAAGATGGCTGTCGAAAAAAGTTGTTTTCTTTTAAAGCCAATACGACTCGCTAGGCTTTTAGGAGATCTAGCGAGATCTAGTTCTTTTCTTTCCCATGTTAGCAATTAGTGCGTAATTTAACTGAACGTAGTGCTTCGATTTATTTCCTTTACTTTATAACTAATCTCCCGAGAGTGGGCAATTGTTCTTTTGGAAGGAAACCTTGAAATCCCTGCTTAACTTTTTTTATTGCTTAAATTCCTTTTAAAATCCTTATTTTTTTCACTCTATTGCGACCCAGCTCCGACCTCACCAAAGTTCCCATCACTCCTGGATCTCGAAATTAACAATGGACTTTTCTACGAGTAACGAAATGCTTCTAATCCAGGTAGCAGCGCTCCAGCACGGATGTCCGAGTGCTAAATGCAGAATAAACTGGACCAACATTCGACGACATCGATGAAGAAGACGAAAACGCTAAAGGAGCAGCCAAACCAACACGCAAAATCAAGAGCGAGTCTTCCCATCTCATCAGCGTTTGTGCAAGAAGATTTTGGTTAAAAGAGGCGGAATATCTTTTTTGCTAAATATTTATTACATCTTCCTAGTGAAGTCCACACAATGTCCTTTTCTATTTATCTACACACACAGCACATGAAATGCCATTCCTGGGGACTTCCCACGATTGATTTCGCATTCGCGCTTTTTAAAACTCTTTAGTTATAAAACGCATATGGTCAATGTGACAATAGGCACGAGTTCATTCGTTTAGAAAACTCAGAAAACTCAAAGTTCTAGAAAAATAACAAAAAAACTCGGAAATAAGGCTAGAATAGCCTGCTAGAAACATGTTGTAAGTTTCCTTGTTTAATAGGAAACTACAATTAAATGGCATTGCCTCCTTTCATAGACTTCAAACTCATCAAGAACGTTAAAAGTTTTTTCGGCTTCTAGGCATCAACGAAACTTGGAGCTTCGAGTGACGTGTCTAGATTATCGTGTATATCATCTCATACTTCGTTCGGCTGAATAGTGCTGTGTGCCATTTGCATATGCACGGTTTTTCTAAGGCGTGCAGAACGATGTAGTGCGAAAGATTCGTATTGGTTCGAAAATAGGATTTGATTTCACCTGAAGTGGGGCAGTAAAATAAAGGACAAGGGATGAAGCTCTCGGCGTTGATCAATCCCCTGATAGATGCGCCATGCATTCGACTTCATTAAGTATCGTTTGGAGGTGATTGAATGCACATCAGGCGTTTATAATGACTCGCGGCGGCCTACCGATGTATCGAGTCAGTGCGGGTATCCTGCCAGACAAGTTTGGTACCAGTTTGCCGATCCCGGAGGAATGGAAGGCTTGGCGGGTCACGGTCACGGGGATCGATTCCACGTGTATTCTGATTCCGGAAGGTATTCTCGTTTTGTGTCGATCCATCGATTTTATCCATACCTAAGAGTGGAAATTCTCTTTTTTTCACTGGAGGCAAATAGCATTCACTCAAAATGGTATTCATTGTGCCCTCCAAGTTGGTTTCAATTCAAAGATGGATGTTCCACGTCGCTGCAATTTCAAAGTCGGTCAGGATTTTCTAGGGAGTGAGGAAGAAGTAGAGCTCATTAGACTTCTTTGAGTTGTTCAGCACACACGAGGTTGATGTGCAACTCTTATTCGGCTAAATTCTCGACGTCTTCATCTTCATCATAGTCGATGATCCAACAAAATGATCAACAGTCGTTTGTCTTCTCGATGTTGTGTCTTATTCGACATACCGAGTCTGATCGTCATCACTGAAGTATCGCTCGAGTGAACCCTCACCCGGCAAAGTTCTTTTATACAGAACCGTTGTTGTTGATATGATTACCCTCAGTCGGGCGGTGGCCCACTGAAAAAGATCAACTCCATACGAAGATGAAGGGACCACATCGAGTGGACAAACGATTGTGGACCACCGACTCGGATCATCTGCTCTGATGGAGACGAAGACGCTGAGACGTTAGCCGAATAAACATCTTTATCAACCTCGCGTCAGCTTGAAAATCGGAGAAGGTACTGACTATTACTACCGAGGTTTAATGAGGGTCGGTTCGAAAAAGGAAGTACAAACTCAATTTTTTAACTTATAAGAACACAAAAAGTACAAAAGTGGTTGAAATTTTATCGTCGATAATAAGTGGGAGGCAAACATTAACAGGCAGAAAAAAAGGCGTTTCTCCCAATGGAGCGGTCTAAAGTGAAGAATTGCTCGACATTTTCAGCCAGAATATTAATTAATATTTGTAATGAATAACATCTATCTGTTTACAACACCTATTCACTTTTCACCTTTCCTTCACAACAAAAGATCACACAGATTCTTGTGCTGACAGCCCGGAAAATTCGTAAGCAGACTATCTGATAACTTTAATGATGCTGAGATATTTGCGAAAGTCCGGACCGCAGGGTGCCTACGGTGGGGAACGAACGCGCTATTGTCCTTTCCGGGGAGTAGCGCGCTCACCACCACACCATACGGGTCCTTCGTTTCGCCTGTCTCTCAGCCAGTTCTTCCCGTTGACGGGTGATTACTGATGGCAAAAGATCAATAGAACTAGCTGAGAGACAGGCGAAACGAAGGACCCGCATGTGTGGTGGTGAGCACGCTACTCCCGGAAAGGACAACGCGTTCGTTCCCCACCATAGGCACCTGCGGTCCGGAGTTTTGCAAATATCTCAGCATCATTAAAGTTATATTTCGCAATATATACCCTGCCGCTAAAAGAGTGGGCAGTAAATAATAAGTCAAAATTGTGATTACCTGATAACTCTTTAGAAAGAAACCTTGTTCGGCTACCTAAACCACCAGTAACGAGAACATTGTACTGCATCTTCACCATTCTTCTTTTTTTTTATTCTAAAACGACCTACTCAAGTTGAAAGTGAAAAGTAGATATCAAATAGGTTAACAATCCAACTATTATAACTGGGCAGCCATTCTATTTACGGCGAAATATTTGTTGTGGAAGATTCTTGCATTTACCGAGTTATGGCATGAGCTTTTGGGGGACGATTCAATGCATATGATCATAATTAGACCGTGTCAATGACTGTGACCAATTCAGAACGCCCTTGCTATTCTCGGATCATTCCGATCTCGCCAAATGTTGTTTAATAAACTATTCTTCTATATCTTGTTGCTTTCATAACAGTATTTCAGAGTTCTGCTTAGGCTTCTTTTTTCTATTTAACTGTCTTTTTCTTCTTGAACTTCCGATTTCAACATACTTCGTTACAAAACTATTTCCGCCTCGGTTTTCTATATCCTTTAACTCCGTAGTCGATACAGGCTACAATCAAAGCCAGTAGATTCACCGTTCTTCTTATTCTCAAACTCCGTGCCAAGACTGCCTTAGTGGGATACGCTTGCTTGTGGGACAACGAAGAACATCATAGTTTTCGCAAGGAACCCTCCATTTTTTTCCCGTGAGAGATTGCTTACGGATGACATGACAAAGTTTCATTTATTCCCACGAGTTTCCTCATTGATAGGATGGCTAGCTTCCACAGTGTGGTGGTGGACAGGCTCGATATACAGATAATTGCTCGTCAGCTTCTAGGAAAACAAAGCGGATGTAAAATAAGCAGCTTGAAATCTCTCAACACGGTAGGAAGCTCAAATAACTGACCTCTCATTCAGAATGAGTTTGCAAAATGCGAAGAAAAAGTTGATCACTATGAAATAATACGTTATCGAAGCATGCGAGAACAAGCCTTTCCTTGTCTAAATTTGAGTGAGAATGAATTCCATAGAACTGACAGCTTCCTGCGCAATGGATCAATAAAGTTTAAACAGTCGAAAAAGCATAATTAAATGAAATTTGCTCCATAATAGGCCAGTGATGAGGTTTTTGTACTCCTCTACGGTCTTGTCCAATTTTTTTTAACTGACTGCACTTTTTTGATCCTTTCGACAACTCAAGCCTACAGACCATTTCAAATGCCCTTAAAGCATTGTTTATTATTTGTTAGAAAAAAAATGACCAAATAATAGATAGATAGGAATAGAGAAGAGTCAAGCGAGAAGTAAATCTTAAGCTGGTACTCGTGAGCGTAGCGTTCTACAAATATTTATGACAAAAATTGGTCTCCAAGTTTTATAACTACGAAAGCTGCCAGGTTTTTGAGAGCCAAATACTTGTACTGAAAAGCAGACGACAGCCTAATCGCCGTTCTAGTGACCTTCATGAGATTTATGAGCTCAAGAAGCCAAGAATTTTGCCGCCACTAGGAAAAAAAGACTGTGCTTTCTTATGAAAAAATGAGCTTCTAGTGGTTTTCACATAGATTCTTCATAACTCCATCACAGTATGAACCATAAGTGACTCATCAAGGGTGAAATGGTTGGAAGTTCCAACAACGAAGACCTTCTTATCTACCTTTCGTGCTTTCTTTTTTTCCGTTTGGTTGAAATTTTTATAAAGGTTTTCGGGTCCAATCGATGTAATTCGTCTTCAAAGTGCGATTGTCTTTATCTTTTTGTCGAATGTACTGTGGCAGTCATTCGCATGGATGAACTAACTGCATTCGTAGGAAATTTCACGACACTTTCAATTCTGTTAGTCACTATTGGCAAAAAATTGGTACTTGGACGATGTTGCTTTAGGATTCACGAGAAATCGTGCGACTTTCAGCACAACTTCCATTTGATCATCAAGATTTGCTGTTTCAAGAAAAGAACTCTCAAAAGCTCTGATAGTTGGTATTTTTGAGGTCGTCAGCACTTTTCAGACAGTGACGATTTCTTTGTCAGGATGACACTCTCTCCTGCTATGGTTTCACTCTCAAATGGCCTTTAAATATTTGCGGATACAACAACTGTTTTTTTCGAGTAGGAAAGTTTAAATGATCAAACTGGTATTTGAAAGATTTGCCAGTATAATGGCTACATTAGAAAGTCGAGAAGATCTATGTAAGGTTTCTTCGGTTTGATTTCGGCCAACGGATACCGTTGATCGAAACCAGACAAGAGCGGAAAACATCCTGGACATTCCTTTATTGTGGGCCAGGCGTAGGATAATATAAGTTCATTAATGCAAAAATTAATTGAAAGTCGGCCTTTCTGGTTATGTTGAACGAAGTTTTTCAAGGTATTTGTACCAGGAAATAATAGGAACGAATGCAACATGACGTCAGATTTCGACAAGTAGCTAAAAATCGTTAAATTGTGATTTGTAGTCCAAACTTTGTCCTTTGTAAGAAGAAAGTAAATAGAGCATATCAGGTAGGTTTTTTTTCTCCATAAATTTCCCTTTTTTTGAGACTTTCCGAGCATACTATTTTCTCTTTTTTTTGTGCTGTTAATCTTTCTTTTGTCGTCTCTTTTCTTCTGCATTAGAAGAGTCTACGTTTTTTGAAGAAGAGCGCTTTAGCTTATAAAGACAATACTTCAAACACCTGGTGATCATCTCCGATTTACGGTTCTACTAGTACCTCGCGCCGATTTGATATTGGCATTGTCACAAAATTAAGCAGAAAAAAAGAAGCAAAGAAAGGATCATATAGATGAATCCTGGTTGAAAAACAAATTTCGTGTTTATGTTGGTTTGGGAACTTGGAAGTTGCTGAAGCATTTACAAAAAGTCCGATGCAAGTGAGACATTCTTCGTTAGGGTCGAAGGTCAGCGATTCATTCGGTGTTACGTAGTGATCGTTCAGTGTGTTGTCGCATCGAATTGTCGTTGTACCTCACCACGGTCGCCGCCTGTCGCTGTTCAGTTCCACTCAATAATAAGTTACGCTTCTATTAAAGGTAAAATCCACTATTCTGCTGGGTTTTTTCTTATTTTTTCAACCACTTTTCTGAAGTGTGGATGACGTGGGCTCGGTCTGTTTAGTTGCATTTGACGTTTCCGAAAGGCTAATGGCGCGAATCAATGCCGTATTAAAACAGTCTCCCTTAAAGTAACGAGCATCGTCTCGATTCAGAATGATGAGCGACTGGTTGCGCTGAAAGAATTGAAAATATTGGATAGAGGGCTAACACGGATTCTAGAATAAACCAGAGTTTCCTACTAGCATTTAATGAATCAATCTCGGATTCTCGGAGGATGGTCACATAACATTACCGTTACCTGTAGCGCTTCAGTTCACACGGTTCATGTATGCTCAAATGAGGAATCGTGAGCTGTCCACTCACTAAGCCACGAGGCGTACGAAGATGAACGAGGATCAAACCCGGAATTTTTATTTCTCTAAAAAAACGTGAAAATTAAGGGCATCCTCCTAACAGTGAAAAGCTCAACAGTTTCTCAATAGCCTGGGAAAAGATTAGGCTGAAGAGTACTAAAATAGGGAGTGTAGCACTATGAGCATTAAAATAGCACTGAAGCAGCATTAAAGCATTTAGGAGCATTAAAACTTAGAAGTATTCTGTAGATAACGACATGTGCTCGAAACAAATCGAAGTGTACCTTGTGATATTGAGAATTCGGGCGAAAAGTTCGAAATATTTCCGAGTTTTTTTTGCACCAGTGACGACTGGCGACGGTTGAAAAGATGTGGTCCAATAATGACTTTGACATTCTAACCAAAGCCTAAATACGAACGCGCGGGTGTCAAGGGGTTCTAAATTGACTTTCAGAATAAGTTCTATGAAGAAGGTGACACATCTTGAAGTTATTACGGGTAGATCCAGCGGATTCGTTTCGAGAGAAAAATCCGAGGAAAATTATGGCGTGAGCTTGAATTAGAACGGAGTGGAATGGGTGAAAGAAATCATCTTTAATAAATGCCATCATCATCATCTTTTCTTTGCCTTTTTTTTCTATTTGTTTTGTGGGAATACTAGTATCAAATCAGCGCCAGGTACTAGTAGAGCGGCAAATTGGAGATGTTCATCAGGTGTTTGAAGTATTGTCTCTATAAGCTAAAACGCTCTCCTTCGAAACGTAGACTCTTCTTGTTCAGAACAAAAGAGATGACAAAGAAAGATTAACAGCACAAAAAAAAAGAGGAAACGGTAAACTCGGAAAGTCACAAAAAGGGGGATTTTTGGAAAGAAAAAAAGCGCTTTCAAAAAAGAAGAAATTTTTGGAAAAAAAACCTATCTAACATGCTCCATTTACTTTCTTCTTATAAAGAACACAGCAAGGATTACAGATCACAATTCAACGAATTTTTAGTCGCTAGTCGAAATCTGACGTCACGTTGCATTCGGTTCTATTATTTCCTGATACAAATCCATCAAAAAACTTCTCTCATCATAATTTGAAAGTTGACTTTCGATTATTCACGAAGCCTTCCATCACTCAGGGGGTCGGCAAATTAGTGCCGGACTTGTTCGGGAGGATAGAAGCGTCTACTAGATAGATCATTTATGCAGCACTGTCACTGAGGATATAAAGTAGAGTACGTTACCACCGGCTTATTCTTCGGACACCTGCTTGCCAGTACATGTCGATGCAGTAAAGCATCCAGTGTTCACTAAAGCATCAGTGTATGGTAGTTACGATCGCGTACTACCTCTTGATTGTACATATGGATACCATTCGCTATATCAACCAGAAAGGCAACCATTTCGGCGAACGTGTCACAACCAAAGTTAACCATCTGTGCTTGCATTTTGTAGTTGTTTTACAGATCAGAGTAAGGGACTCGCACGCGCCGCCGTGCTCGGATAAAACAGTCAGCACGGACGACGATTTCTAGGGAATGAAACGAATAGCAGGCAAAGGTACTGGGCTCTACACTGCTCGTGAAGGCGGGCCGACCAGATAAGTAAGTAGGGAGGTTTCAGAAAAGAAGCACGCAAGAATAGGTTTGTAGCTAACGTTGTATTATAAAGGAAATAATAAACAAAAAGCAGTATGAGTATAGAAAAGGACTGCGATACCGCTCTTCACCAAGAACAACGTCATTCAACTTCATAAATTTAGAAAGTATCTGTTGTATGGTCCGTTTTCACATTTCTCAATGCATGAGAATCATCGACAACTATTCGCTTTCACGACTTTAGAAAAAAAAATGAAAAAAGTAGTAATTTATGTGGGCCACTCTAATTGACTGAAAGCAAAGAAAGAAAAAATAGAAAGAAGAAAAAGAAAGGAAAAAGGGGTTCCGATACAATGTAATAAGACGCTTGCCACCAGCAAGCGGATTGTAATAAATGCGACCTCTGTTATAACGGCGAATCCTGTTAAACAAATAACACGTCGAAACAACTTATGTGCATTATCCGCAACTACAAAAAAGAACCTCATGTACAACGGATGGAGGTGTCGCCACAACGGATAATCTTCATATGCCTTTACGGACATGGTGGTTTTTTGACAATAGGCGATAAATGGATATCTATAAACTTGAGGAGTTGAGAACATGATACTTTTATAGGAAGACTATACTCTGTCGCTCTAAGGGTTCGTATGATGCTACAGCCCTACTCTGCACTACTCTATGTGACCGATCTCGTACGATCACATTGCTATGAGCATCTCGAAGTGTTTCGAAAGTTGCCTTGTGTTCGCGCTTGCCTACCAGCGACTTGGTTCACGAGGGGTTCCTGCGGAACTTCTGATTCCAGTCTCAAAAAAGAAGCATTGATTGAACGCGCAGTCGAAAGACGATGCTAGGAGTATCCCGTTTCACACAAGTAAGAGATGGGATCCGAAGCTCCGACCTCCGTCAGCGATCAATAATCGAGATGCCGTTCTGTACGCCAAACAGTCGAAGATAAGGTGGGCCGGACACGTAATGCGTATGAATGGCAACCGATGGACAAGAGCCGTTAGTGACTGGATTTTTCGGGATGTCAAACGTACTGCAGGAAGACCACTGACCCGATGGTCCGAGTTCTTCACGAAGAGCCTAGAGGAAAGATATGATGCCCGACGAGTTCCTAGAGCGAGCAGAACCCACTGGGCTGCTCTTGTACGCGACAAGGAAAAATGGAAAAATTACTGGCGCCCGCTCGAGTTACTCGACGATCAACGGGACTACAGGTGATACAGGTTACAGCTGACAGGTGCTCTAGACGATCAAATCGTATCTCCATTACCACTAAAGGATTGCTCGAGAAGAAAAGGAAGCTAAAGCTTGATTCAACTGCAACGCGTATAAGACGGCAATAAACGTAACATAAGATAACACATGAACATAAAATAAACATAAAATAAAGTAATAAACGGTAGCAGAAGGGCTTTGCTGGAAGATCTACACCAACCTATCGATTTCACAATTCTCGTCTCACATCACATAATCAAAGAAAAACAACCGGAATTCTTTTATCGGAAGCTCGAAGTGCGATGGAAACATGATAAATGGCGAAGTTCCAGATCCGATAACGTTACTGCTGACTTCCTCACAGCTGGAAGCCACAACTCACATTTGCTTCGGTAAACCATATGAACGCCTTCCATCAAAAGCAAAAAAATCATTGGCTACTGGAGGAATTCGCGTAAGACCATCCTGCTTAGATAAAGATAACCGAAGGGGTCTTTGTAAGTAGCTCCCAAAATGCTTATTGAGTGCACGTTGAAGGCTCTTCACGAAGATCAGGCATATCGAGAACATTAGATGAGGCACAACCTGTTGAACAAGCAGGATTTCGACAGGATTATGTTGCATGGACCACATCCATACCGTGTCCGGGGTCACTGAAGTTTGTCGGGAATACCACCTGCCTCTAGTCCTAACGTTTGTCGCCTGCAAAAAAGCGTTTCGCAGTGTCGAAACGAATGCAATCCTACAAGCGCTCGTTGTCCAAAGAGTAAATCCATCCTACATAAGAACTCTGCCTGTCTGTTATTGGAATTGCAGCAGGAAAATAGAGCTGCTCTATCGACTTTTTACCATATTCACAGAAAAAGGGGGTTCGACAAGGGAACGCAATATCGCCAAAGTTGTTTAGTGCCGCATTCACTGCATAACAAAGTCAGTCAACTGAAACGAGAAGGCATACACATTGATGGAAAAATTCCTACCAAACCTTCGTTTCGCCGACGAAATCTTCATCTTTTCAACAAGCACCAGTGAAGCACAGAATGATTAATCGGCTCAACGAAGCGGGAAAAGATCTGGCTACGCACAAATCTGGAAAAGATTGCGGAGGCGATAAGTTAAAACTCGATGGTTCTCTGACTGCAAAGACAGCCTTATGCGAATCTTGGGCAATCAGTGAACATTGAGAACAATATTAAAGGCGAGTCAAACAAAGAAGAAGAACAGCTTGGGCTACATTCGGACCTACTACAGAAACAACAGAGCAACTGAAAGACCCGAAAATGCGCGCTCACGTCTTCGATTCAGTGGTCCTTCCTCCGATCAAAAATTCTGCAAAGACGTGAGTTGATACTTCGACTACGGCAACAATACTGCGCACAACTCATAGAGCGCTTGCACGATGTCTACTCCAATATAACCGTCACGCATAATATCCATAACCCTAATTGTCGCTGAAGACTTTGACAACATAGTTTGGTATAGAATAACTTCTACCATTAACTGCCTCATTGTGGATGAATGGTGCGCTTAGATGTTGAAATGTGACATATAGCGGAAGGATTGCCCACCAAGTTGAAGAGTTTGCTATTTTCATCTGGAAGCCTGGCTAAGAGTAGAAGGAAAACTCAAGAAAGGCTAGCCTCGTCCCTTAAGGGAATCACTAACAGTTTAGGTAACAACGAAATAACAACGAACTGGTTTGGGAAAGACGCATATTAGACCTTCCTTGCCAATAGACTAAAAACAAAAACAACAACAACATATGCCAATTAAGTGACCTTTGTCAGCCGTGGAGAAAAAAATTCCGTACGAACGTATTCCATAACAACTGAGAATGTCTTCGAAATCATGGAGGAAATACATGGGCAGTGAAGCACAGATGGATTTCTCATAGAATAAGGAGGACGGACGACGTAGAGACGAAAACAACAGTGGAGCGGACATTAGGAGGATTCGAGAGTCTTCTTGGATAGCCGCTTAAACTACATGGCGAACATGGAACACGTGCTCGGAATAGCACATCTCATTAAGACATAACATCCAACAACGCGAGTATCCAAGTAAAATGAAACTTTGGTGAGCTATTCTAAAGGAAATACAAAGATTTGAATAGTGCATCCTGAGTTTACAAACAAAAAGCACAGTAAGTTACAGCTCTGACATTCCTTTTCTGCAGAGCCAGAGATTTCGTAGGATAAATCATTTGTAGTTTTGGAATAAAGAGAATGACCATAGATGATAAGCAACAAAAGGAATTAATTAGAATAGTATGAACGGAAATGAATGCATGATATAAACGAAAGGAACAAAATGAATCACCTCTTCCTAACTTTGAATAGTTTTTCACTGGAGTTTCTCCTAAAATTGTTCGCGAATAAAGATGCTTTGCGGCTGAACATTTACTGCACTCAACCTACGTAAGGGCAATCTAGTGCCAGAGAAAAGATTGTGAATTTCTGTCCACGAACCTACACTGGCTCCACACACTGCTGAACATAATTCTATTTGATAAACAAGTTCTTTTTATCAAGTAGCGACTATAGTGATAAAACAGTTGCTTTTCTTGACGAAGTTGCTGATCGAAACCTATTTGCTGGTCGGTAAAATACACAGACTTTCTCATAAGAAAACATTGCTACATATTCTTCCAAAAGCTACCTCATGATTCAAGAATTAAGTGAAAACGAATTGTCATGAAAAAATTGTTCCCTCTTGTGATGCTAACTTCATTGTGTTATTCAGTGACGGAATAACTCGCTAAATATATGTACATATACACTTACATGATACTTGATACTTGAATGGCCCGTCCTCATTAGTTGTGCGGACCTCAGCATAATCACCATTTTTCAGAGATTTGCTGGTTAAACCATTGTGGTTACCTGGAATCCCGAGGACAGCCTGGCCAAAGTCTGCCCCAGATCGTCACCACGACAGGCAGTAGCAGCCCTTGTGGATCAGAGGGAGATTTACCACCATGCGACTTTGATGCTAAGACGGGGATGGATCCTGGTATTGGTCTACTCTTAGCTAGGTTTCCGGATGGAAACGCCGTACTCCTTCTCAGCTTGGGAGACCCTACCGCGAGGACGAATCCCCCGCTGTACATCGCAGTCCGACACCCAGGAACACCTCCCAGCCACGATGAGGCGGTAAATCGTTGGGAGGATGTACGTATCGGGACCCCAATACATTTGCCACTCATTTCTTTCTCACGCAGTCGTCGTCCATAGTGTTGGTTTTATTCGATCATAATCACCGTTGTTAGCCTCATATCGTCTGTAATCTATAAATTAATGCAGCTGCGAGTACAGCCGATTAACTTTCATTACAAGAAGCTCCGTCCAACGTGGAGGTGGCCGTCTTGGGGGGACGCCAGCATTCTCATGGAGTCCACTCCACAGATCTTTTCGGTGAATCTGTCGTCCGTTCTTCTCCTTATGTCACCCTCCTATTTGCATTTTTGCTACCGATGTATATTATCCTGGGTCACGAAGATGTGATAGATTTCGAACAGCAGAGTTTGCAATTCCAGCTAGATATAGAGTTAGCCGGTTGTAATTCAAAAGACATCGTTGAAGCGCTCTATCAGTAGTACGGAGTATTGCTGACGTGGTTGAAGTATCAGAGTCCACGCCTCTACACCATAACAGCGTTCTAGGGAGGGCCGTTAAATCGAAAAGACGAACGTGGATTTTTGGGTTCTTCAAATGGTCAGTGGCTTCTTTGTGCGGCCCGAATGCGGCCCAAGCTGCTTTCCTTTTTTCTGTCTAGTTCCTACTTCATGTTGTTTTCCATGCTGACTGATAGCACAAGGTGTAAGTACGAGGAGGTCTCTACAATCAGAGAACCACCAACTTTGATCCGCTCGTCCTTAGGCTATGGGTTTTCCAAATCTGGGTCTTCTTCGATTTATGCGTAGTCTGATCATTTCTTCCGCTTCGTTGAGCTCATTGTTCATCGTCTCTGCTTGGCTGGTACTTCTTGAAAGATGACGATGTATCTGCGAATCGAAGGTTTGATAGGAATTTTCCATTAATACGAATGCCTTTCTCCATTCGAGTGACCTCGTTATCACTACATTCCTGCACAAAACAGTTTAAGCGAAGTTACGTCGCCCTGTCGAACCTCATTTCCTATGGGTGGTAAGAGGCTGATGAAAAAGCTGTATTTTCATAGTGCAGCTCCGGTAAGAGTCACACAAAGTTCTTATGTAAGGCGGTTCCACTCCTTGGTTGACGAGCGCTGATAGGATCGCAATCGTTTCGGCACTGTCAAACGCTTTTTCATAGTCGACAAGTGTTAGGACTAGAGGCAGGGTTATTTCCGACAAACTTCAGTGACCCTGGACACGGTATGGATGTAGTTTTTCCAGCAAAATGGCCGCTGAAACCTCGTCTGCTCCACTGATTATGCCTCATCCAATGTCTTCGATATGCGTGGGTCGATAATCTTCACGAAGAGCTTGTAGATTACACTCAGCAAGCATCTCGGACCATGGTTTCGAAGATCTCTACGGTCACCGTTCTTGGCCAGTATGACCGTGTGCTGCGTCCTCAACTGGTCTGGGGTTTTTTTTCCCTTTTGAAGGTGCGCGGTCAAATGATTTGTAAGAAGAAATGTGGATTGTGGCTTTCAGTTCTAAGAAACTCGGCAGTGATATCATGGGGTCCTAGGGCTGTGCCACTTCTTTCATTTTTTCTATCGTCACTTGAACTTCCGACGGAAGACTTCCAGGTTGTTTCTTTACTGCTGGGAATTTGAGGTCAAGGACGGGAGAGAGCGGAAAAGGTTGGTGTAGAACATACCCGTTGCTAATTCCATATCATGGCGAGAAGTTTTGGTGACCCGACCTTCGTTCATCAGGGCTGACAGCGGGACATCAAAAACGCACAAGCCCTCGACGATGTTTCTTCGGACTGCTTCTTTTCTCTGTTCCTTCGATTTGTTTGTTCTGCTTGTACCAATGTATACCCTCACACAAAGCTCTTCTGCAGCTGACATTTAATAGTGGCCGTATTAAAGATGTCGCAGTAGGATCAGCTTCAAATCAGCTTCAATTTCTTTTCTTTTTTTCTGCAACTCCTTAGTGGTGACGGAGGTACGGTCCGATCTTCTCGCATGTGAAACTGAAGAGAATTTCGGCACAACTTTCCTAATCTTCGACGAGCAGCTCGTAGTCATTGGTCAGGTTTTCTCTGGTTTACCAGGTCACTTTTGGATAGCGTTCCGTTCAGAATGTTCTCGTCATCTACAGTAAACTTTTCCACGCGATAGATGAGACGAATTCTTTACCAGCTTACGGCTCAATCGAATCTTCAGCCGAATAGGGGCGGTAATCGGAACCAGTACAGAGTCAAGCGAGCACCATATTTTGTTTGCCACAATATGGTCGATCTCCGCATTAGTCGTCCTGTTAGGATACTACCACGCTCATCTGCGACTTCCTTTCTTACCGAAAAGCGAATTTCCATGAAAAAGACGTGCTGCAGACAGGAGTCCTGCGGGACTGTTTCCATCCTCATTTCCTTTTTCCTAATCCAAAATCTCCGATCCTGTGTTTGCCCTCGTTGGCCTTTGTTTTCTGGCGTTGAGGTCTCCAACAATAAATTTATAATACACTATATCACTGCGGACAACTACTTCTAACTAGCATTAGAATCCATCCAATTCGTACCCATTAGCTGCATCGGCGCTGAGTAGCAAATGATGCATATCATCTTCTCACGACGCGTAAATTGAAGACGAAGGACGGATATGCGAGGGGAGAGGATCTCGTACGAGTTGACGAGATGGACAGTGGACGACAAACTCCACATGTCGGTCTTCCTGATTTTTTGTTTCTAGCAGTGCGATCACATGAAATTTTATGCGAGCAGCGGCTTCAAGATTGCCGTGATGCTCGGCATCTATGAAGAATGTTCTGGTGCTATACGTATACGTAGACACAATTATCGATCTACTGCAGAGATGAGTGTAGTACCAGTCCTTTCTTTAAATGTCTTCATTTTCCATTGTGATCATTGAGAGAAGTATTTAGGGCACCACGGAATAGCGAATCTACAATACGAGTGTAAAGTCATAAATAGGTCGTCTTCTTTCTATGTTGAGGATGAAGCTCGAATTTCCGATGGGCACTAATTTGGAAGAGCGTCTAAGTGCACTTTGTTATCTCAGTTGTGTGGTTTGGTATACAACATGGTCGCATTTTCTACACTATTTATGTTTAATCTGAACGAACTGGATTCTAATGAAACCAACTAACTGCCCAAATTCCTCATGCCAAAGGTCCTAGCGCTAATGAGAGCTCGAATAATAGGTTTGATTGTACCTTAATTCATCGTTGCTATGCATCGTTTGATTTCTGAAATTTTATAAGCGATGGAAGACGCAGTCACCGTGTAATTTCAACACGGTGCTTTGATTGCACATTTAGAAGAGGAAAAAATTTTAGAAGTGGGGTTAAAATAAACTTGGAATGGTCAGGAAATTCATAAGGCTGGAATTTTGAGAACGTTAATATCTGAGCTAATCTGTATCGAAAAAAAGTTTTCACATGCCAAAATTGCCGTGAGAAAATGTTCTATCCTTTCCAAATGTTTTTCCACCACATCCCTAGCGAAGCCGCGTATGGCGCATTAGATTGAGGTGACCTTCAATACACAGTTGGTCCTTGGTTCGATCCCTAGACCGAGCTCACCAAGCCACCTAGTCCGTATCCTCAAACTGTTACGAAGTGGCAATACTAACTTATGTTCTTTATAATGCTCCATCTATGTCCAACTGGACACAAAAACATGGATCCAACACTGCTTAATATCCCACTTATGGGAATCCGGGAGTTTGGGTTGGCAGTTTCGTATAATGAACGATTTCGCTGCAAAATTGAGCAAGAAGAAAAAAGGAGCCCTTGAAAACAAAGTCTTTCGCGATTTTCGCCGTTGTGTTAGCTCACAGCTCAAAAAGAGCTGTGAGCCTAACCAACGGCAAAGGGCAAATATTGTGTTTCAAATTGAGGTTGTGCTGAAACAGGAAATTTTCCGCAGGTTAGAAAAAAACTCGCCTGCTCGTTTTTCTTTAATTATTGCATTGCTTCTTTCTTTTTTCTTATTTAGAATAATTCTCTATATGATAAATTAACACGGTTTATGTATAGAAATTGCTTCGACAAACATTGCTTCAAATGGAACTAAACCACAGAGAGTCCTTGTTAAAGCATTTGTGTCTTAGTCCTTGCTTATTGATTTCAAGGTTTTAACGCCCTTAATTATTCTAAATATTATTTTTGCTTAGATGATGGGGTGGCATTAAAAAAATGTTCTATGTCGAAAATTAATATCATGAGCTGTTTGTGAAGATATAATTACAAAGTCGTTGCGTATAGTTGATGACTGCACCACCCCTCGTCAAAAAAACCATTCTGAGATACGGGGTTAAGTCACGTGTTATCTCTGGGCATTCTTCTTTGCTGTTCATTCTCGGATTCGTGGTATTTATCCAAAAAGCCTCGAGAAGTTTGTACGGAGGTATTTCGGGATCCTGTGTGAGGATAGCGACTTTTACAATCAAATCGTCTCCGCTATGTCTCCGTATCTTATGAGTTCCTAGTGGCGTACCTTGTCCTGCTTTTCGTTTGCCATCTGGTGCTCTTTAATACGGACGCATAAAGGTCTGTCTGTTTCGCCAGTATATTCGTCTTCGTAACTGCCACCAGAGATCAGGTATATCATACCTGAACCTATGCAGTCACAATCCCGAAATTGCGCATTTCTATGTTTCATATAGACTGTCACATAGGCGGTTACAAACTAATTGACGACGAAGAGTATTTGGTGGTATTTCAATAATTGCTATCGATGCCTCTAGATCTGCCTTTCTTAAGCATCGCTACATCGCTACACTTATTTCATCACTAATGAAGGGCTAGATGAACGGAATTTTGTTTCGACCAAATCTTTCGTTTTGGAGCGTCGCTTTCCTTCTAAACTTATCTCGTAGAGTTGCTATTTCGTAGCCATTGGAGATGGCTATTTGCCGAACCAAGTCCTGCGATTCTTCCTTTAGTTCACTACTTATGCACACAGAGGTGGCTGTTCGAAACATTTTTCTCACAAGCGCCCTCTTTATGTATGAAGGGTGGCAAGAAAGGAAATAAACTAGGATGTTTTTTTTACTTAGTTTTCGGAACTACTTTGTAGTATAACCGCTACTTGATAAGTTGATTTAAACTTTAAGAAATGGAACCCTGTTTTCTTTCTCCTTTCTAGTGTTAATTTGACGTACTCAGACTACTCGTTCAATAATTCAAAGCATTTGTCCATCACCTCCCCTTGTGTAGAGATGGTGATAAAACAACCATCCATATATCCGCAGTAGAGTAGCGGCCGGAGACTGAGAACGGGGCTTCTACTTTAGAGATAAACACAATGGCAATTCTTGGTGCCAGTTGCGGTCCCATTGCCAATCCACTTATTTGAGAGCGATATTTCCCAGAGCATCTGGAAATCGAGCACTTTAGGCACTCCTTTAAGAAAGCTATAAGCTGCTGGATGGACAGGCCATCTATCTTTATTCTTCCTTTACGTTCAATAAGATGTTTGAAGATTACTTGCATTGCGGAGTCATTCGATAAGTTGATGTACAGTGCGGTAACATCGAAGGACTCCATCACGTACGCCTTGTTAGGCGACGCCTTACGTAGACGTTCTAAGAACTTCCAGCTCACCTGACGAACACCCAAACTTCTCCTTATGATGGATTGCCTTACGCAAGATCATCATCTGATACCAACTTGTGTGGTTTAGCAAATAACTATAAGACGGAATATGTTGGTATATCGATTTTAAAGCGCGAAATGAGCGATGATTTTAAGCCTGCAGCTTTTACCACAGTGACCCAGGGATTGTTTAGGTGCTGTTTTACTTGCGGAGATGAATATTTTGGCGAAACGGGCAGACCTTTACGTGTCCGTATAAAGAAACACATAGGGGGGAACTAAAAGCAGGACAAGTACTCCACTATGGACGCATAGGATACGAAAGCATAGCGGTGACGATTTTGATATAAAAGTCGCTATCTTCGCAAAGGATCGCAAAACAGCAACGCGCAAAAGTCTCGAAGCTTTTCTGGAAAAATACCAGGAATACGAGAGTGAGCAGCAAGGAAGAATGCCCTGAGATCACTTAAGGTTAGCCCCATCATCAGCTGTCTAGACCGGCTAACGCATAGAATGACCTGGTTTCTATGCCTAGTAGTTACTCAGTTGCTTAAGGATATTCCAGCTCACCTCACCAAACCAAAATGTTCCTAGAACATCTACTTGACGCGTCTCCTAATAATACGCGCGTGATGGAGTGCTTCGACGTTTCTGCGCTTTACACCAACGCGTCGAATAACTCTGCAATGGCAATGCAAGCCATCTTCGAACTTCTTGTTGAACGTGAAGGAAGAATAAAGATACACGGCTTGTCGCTTATGACTCTCTTAAAGGAGTGCCTAAATTGCTCCATTTTTTAGATGGTCTGGAAAATACTACGCGCAAATGAGAGGGTTGGCAATGGAACAGCGGCTGGCACCAAGCCTTGCCATTGCATTTATGTCCAAAATAGAAGCTCACGTTTTCGGTCTCTCGCCGCTCCTCTACTGGAGATATATAGCTCATTGCTTTGTCATCTTCTCTACGCAGGGCGCGATGGATAATTGCTTGGAGTTATTGAACGAGTAGTCTGAGTACGTTAAATTCATCAGGGAAAAGGCAAAAGAAAAGTGGCTTCCATTTCTTAACGTTCAAATCAACTTATCAAGTAGTGGTTGCATGACAAAGTGGTACCGAAAACCAAGCAACAAAAACGTCCTGGTTCATTTCCGCCGTTAACACACAAAGAGGGTACTTGTGAGAAACATGTTTCAGAAAGCCACCTCTGTGTGCACAAGTTGGGGAATAAAGAAAGAATTGTGTAGTTTGGCTCGGCAAACTGCTATCTCCAATGACTACGAAACAGTAACCCCATGAGACAAGTTTGGAAGGAGAGCGATGCTCCAAAACTAAAGGTTTGGTTGAAACTAAATCTCCCATTTGTCTTGTCCTTTGTTAGCGATGAAATAAGTGTAGCGATAAAGCGACTCCTAAGAAGGACAGATCTAGAGTAATCGCCAGCAATAATTGAAATTCCACCGAATACTCTTCGTCGTCAGTTAGTTCGTAAACGCCTTTGTCACCGTCTATGTGAAGCACAGAATTTGGTAATTTGCCCTTATGTCAGGGGACGGCGACTACATGAGTTCAGGTACGAAATATCTGATATCTTATAGTATTTGCGGAGATAAATGTATTGGCGAAACGGGCAGACGATTATGTGTCCGTGTAAAAGAACATCTAGACGGCAAGCGAAAAGCTGGGTAGGCAGGGTGCGCCACATGGGACGCATAGGATACAAAAGCATAGAGGAGACGTTTTTGGTATAAAAGTCCCTATGCTTTCACAGGATCACAAAACACCAATGAGTAAAATTCTCGAGGCTTTTTGGATAAACGCTATGAATCCGGGTATAAGCAGCAAGGAAGAATGGCCAGCGATAACGCGTGATCTAGTCCCGTATCTCAGAATTGGTCTTTGATGTGGGGGTGGTGTAGTCACCAATCATATGCCAGTCTGAGCAGCTGTTCTTCCACGCTGGAAGGCAGGTGGAAAAAAGGGTGGATTTTTTTCGAGAAGCCGTTGATCATACAATTGCTGTTCAGTTTTCCACCTTTCTGTTCGGTGCTTGACTAGTAAATTACATATCAGCGTACCCTTCCAGGCGCTGAAGAAGGCGATACTGCCGAAATGTCAGCTACGGTTGTGTTGTATGTGTGTTATTGTATGGAAGTAAATGTGTGGTGAATAAAAACCTCGCGATTGCTGAGAAAGAAAACGAGATGTTTATAATCCAGTGTAGAGTTTGGTAGAAAATCGACCTTGGGAACTCACAATATTAATTTTTTGTATTTGATAATACTCCATTTACTATCAACGATCGAACGTTCATTGCACCGATAGAGTCACCAATGAACTGCAGGACATTCTCACCCCCTTCACTGCGACTAAGGGCCTGTATTTAACGCAGTCAAAAAATATACCAGCCATGTAGGAAATGTAGTAGTGCCTAGCTGATTCTTCATGAGGGCGGTTAATTCGAAGTCGGTTCAAGATTTCACACATGTTGCTGAATTATGTAGAATTTCAGTTGGAGTTTAGCTATCGTTTCCTGCCTACACGTAACTTTTCCAATACGAATGCGGTCCGATTCGATCAAAATAATATAATTTAGATGTTCTAAGGCACTAAGCAGGACGCCTGTGGCGCACTGGTTGGAGGCGCCACTGTGGCTCACACGTAGAATCGACCCCGCGCCCATGGCCCACCAAGCCTTCCATCCCTCCGGGGTAGGCAAATTGGTACCAGACTTGTCCGGGAGGATAGCATCACTGGCTCGATACATCGGTGGGCCACTGCGATTCATTGTAAAGGCCAGGTATTCATTCAGTCACCTCCAACGATACATAATGAAGTCGAATGCATCGCGCATCCCTCAGGAATTGATCAACGCCGAGAGCTTTATCCTTTATCCTTTTAAGGCAGTAAACGAGTGAAATAAAGTGTTCGGCGTGGATCAACCCCTTTGGGATGCACTATGTGTTCGACGCTATTAGGTAACATAGATTATGTTTGAATGCATATTTAGCCTTTTCAATGACTTAGGCGGTTTTATGTTGCATGAAATCAGTGTTCTTGTCCTCACAGCTGGTGTAGGAATTTGTTGACCATCCCAGAGTGAGGTCGAGCATTGTCAGCCTAAGGCGCGGAATCGAGCCATCTACCACCAGAGCACCTCTATCAACTGGTCTACATGAGTAGAAAACAGTTGTTTTTATTCACGTAAAGTCCTGCTTAGTATGACTGCTGGAGGTACACTTTTCGTTAACAATTTGATGTCCGTTAGTGTAAACTGAACATCCGGCAACTGTACGATCAGCAGCAATCAGCGAACGAGTCAGTCAATGAATCGTGATCAACAACGACGATCAGCGCTATCTTCTGCGAGTGTTTAGAGATTTCCAAAATGCGTAAGCTGAACTGTTTATTAAATGTCTCCGAAGACGAAAAAAACTTTAATGACGCATTAAATCGAAACCATTCCGCATGTATAACAGTGGATCGAGGATGTGCGTACTGCATGAACCTCTCCTGGTGCTTCTGCTAGCTGAACGCAGCTGAACATAGATGAGTAATTTGAAGAGAAGCACGAAATAACCTTACTAATGTTGAGCTGTTAGATAAATCCGGAAGCTCAAGTGGGTTTCGAAGCGATTATGACCCTTTCAAGAGGCTCATATGTTCTCTATCCACTATCCCAGCCTTTTGCTTTGCCTTTCTCTTAGCAATCTTTTAACTTTGTTAGGGCTATCAACAATCACCGTCAACGGTAATGATCTGGCGAGCACAAACAGGCACTCAACCCAGTTAAGCTGAAACTACAATCGAAACCACAATGTTATAATTCTTACCGTGGTTATAAGGAGTAAAAATGTTCTTTCGTTTTTGTTGATGGCGTTTCATGAGCTGGACAGAAATCTCATTTTCTTTTTGAGCTTACCAAATATGCACTTTTTCGTATCGAAAATCTCTGTCATCCAGTTTCCGTTCATTTTCATTTACACTTGTCGGCCTATTATTTCGCTGTTGCATGTGTTTGTGTTTCTTTCTATCGGGCTGCATGAGCTCTCACGTGCAAATGTATTTGTGTATAATAGAATGGACAAGAAAAAAGATAGAAAGGAGGAAAGAGAACTGTAAAACTGGAAAACAATTCTTCTTGATTTCCAGCTTTACTAGAAATGTAGGAACGGTTTCCTACATGACTCTGTCATATCGAGATTGCAAGAGAAATGGCACTTCACTGGCACTCATAATGTGGATGAGAGCAGGGCAACCCAAATCCTGAATATGGTACCAATACGAAAACCCAACCATCTCCGCTAATGCCGATTTCATAAGCACGAGATGAATGGAAAAGCTGCTGGAGCGTGCATCTTTGCGAAAGTGATCAACTAAGAACCTAAGTACTCAAGTATCGGATGAACCCTTCTAACAACACTCATTCTCGCAAAACCTTGGCATAGAGCGCGTGGGAAACATCGTCCTTGTATTGAGCTGAAAAAAGGTGTTTATTTCACAATGTTTACCTTTTTATTCACTGCCTACCACAATATTCACGGGAGGCAGTAAATGAAAGAACAAAAATTGTGAATTCTACTGCAGCCTCGGCTTATTTGGGTTCAATGCCGATGTGGGCTCCCCAGATCAATCCCGTTGACGGGTGATTGTTGATAGCGCTGGTAGATAGAAAACTAGCTGAGAGAAATGCAGAGCAAGGACATCTGTGGAACAGTGTGCAATGCGCGTGCCCCCAGGAAAGGGAAATCGTAGTTCGATCTGGCCAGGGTCCAAATTTTGCAAATGTCTCAGCATCACTGTGGTGTTCATTTCGTTTTCCGAAGTCACTTTCACTGCTACCGGAATAAGGTCTAAAAATGCTCCGACATTGTGTAGCTGGTTTCAATAGTCAAAATGATGAACAACTGAGCACCAGAGATGGGCAGAACAATATGAGTGGCATGAAGAGCTTGGAAAGTTGAAGATGTGGTGATTATGAATATGAGCGCCTTCTCGCAATCTTCTACTCAACTGTTCTTTTCAATTTAAGGTTTTCTTTAAAAGTCTGGATGTTGTTTAAATAATACTAAAATGCGATCGTAGTTTTCGAGCGCATTTTTTAGGCAGCGATACTGAAATCATCCAGTTTCATAGAAAGATGATGAGAAGCAGCTGTTCTTCTATCTATCCCTTTTTTTCTTTCTTCACCGAAATCGAATTAAACATGGAAACACTTCTTTCTTTCCAAACAAGTCGCATTTTTGCTCTGTTTTACATCTTTTGTTCCATCAGTGCAACTCTTCTTCTGTGCCACTGTCTTAGTCTACTATCTACCAATTAATGTAAAGAAAAAAAAATGTATTTCACTCTGTTCTTGCAAATCAAGAACTATTTTATGTATGTAAAGTCTTCCAATCCAATAATGGTCAACTGCTCACAAATACTCTTCTACGTCTTCTCATTTTAGTTTCCGCATGGAGCAAAAAAGCAAGTTATGAATTTGATGCGTGACACATGAAAAATTTTTAAAGTATTCAATGAATACGTTGTGATTGTCTGTAGCTTCTATAACCACTCTACAACGCGTGGGCCAGTCCCACTCGTAACATCACGGTGAGTAGCCTTTCTGTTCAATATGGCGTCGATTTAAAACTTTGGTCTTCATTAATACTTCCGCCTTTTTTTTCCACCGAATAATTAAAGCATTCTTGTATAAAATACGTTCAGTCTCTGAGGAAGGCGAATTCGTCGAAACGTCAACCATCGACAAACAACACCAACAACAACGACAACGATAACCCTGTACCAACCTCGCATCAGCTAAAGAAGATCAGTTTATAAGATCATACCGCGAAGAAAACTACCTTCATTATGGTCAGTGAACTACGAACAAATGGGACAGTAGTTGCAGATGACTCCAATCTTGTACTACATAGACAAATTCTGTGTTTCTTTTTACCGAAGTGATGGATTTTAAAACTTGGGAAGGAAGAATTGTATAAACAGCAAGGCGGTTTGACAAGTCAGGGTTGCCATCGAATAATTTCGATGTAGAAATTATAGATAAAGGATAAATAAACGATAAGGCTCTCGGCGTTGGTCAATCCCTGAAGGAGGCGCCATCAGAACTGCAGAATTTTAAGCAACGGAAAAAAATAGAATTGCTTCCTGTTGGTAGAATGTATAGATTCAAATGTTTATAATTTCGCTAATAATTTTATTGTTTGAGGCAAGCCATGACATTTTAAATAATGTGGTTAGAAACGTTGATTTATTTCTGAACGATCTGAAACTACACAAAAGGCTAGCGTAGACCAATACTCATATAAATTTTATATTTTCCCATCCGGGTACAAAATACTTGAGTGCTTAATGCACTTACTTTTATTTGATAAATATACGTATGCATTGTTTAGAAGGATTTATGGTCACTACGAACACCTTGGAGAGAAAGAAGCTGAAGCGAATCGCATGCAAAATCCGTCGACGCCCTGTTGGAACACCACGTGAACCTCAGCGCACATGCTCTTCTCCTCGTTATGAGTGGACTTCACTGGTTATTAACCCTAGAAATTTTCGCCTTTCCTCCATTTTCCTTTAATTAAAAGGCTAACGCCTTAACGCGTGTATGTATAATATATGAAAGAAAATAAGGAACCTCGTCACTCATTTGCCACTTTACAACTCTCAAGCCACAGCATAACTGGGCCACGTTGTTATGAAAAGAATACTGTAATTGACCCCCATAACATTATTTTTCTAAACGAGCGTTCATTTCGGGATTGTCTGATTCGAACTCCATTTCAGGCAGGCTACACGAGTCCAATTCGTGACCCAGTTAATGTACCCTCCAATGTTAGCCCAGGGGTCCGTAACACCCACTACAGGAAGCCACAGCGTGGACGACCCATTGACCCGTACTATTTCCACGATCGCAACAACGAACACTAAGTACGAGTTTGATCATGTTTCTGAAAAGAAAAAACTCTGAAATCTTTGAGTACAGGAACGAAGTTTCCCCGACTGCTACATGGTGGCCGAAACAATACAAAATCAGTGTTGCACCGTGCTAATAACAGCAATGCGCCGTGAGCAGTCTTAATGAACTCATGAAGAACTTTTGCTCTTGTAGCCAATCCATATTATGTTGCTAAAATTGAAGGCGAATCATTCGTGTGATCCAGATAAGCCGAAAGAACCACTGATGTTTTTTATTTTCTTAGGTTTAATGTTTACTTCGAGCCGTCGTGTTTAGGCAGGAGTCTAACGTTCATTAGGATGCTGCTCGCCTTTCTTTTAAGGCGATAAGGAAACAGCGTTGTAGTGTCCAATTTGAAGCGATATACCAACGCCACTTTATCATTCTATTGCCACCACTGCTTGAGGACCGCATCACTGTGAAATCCTCATCGTCAGATCATCTGTTAGAGAGAAGTTCACAATCTCATAACATTCATTTCCAGCGAAGCCTCCTTTCATGCAACCAGTTCAACTTTCCTAGTTCAGGCCAGCTTTCCCCAGCACCTAGCCACTACGAATTGCAAATACCACATACCACTAGTCGTGTCATTACCGCCATTGACGATCCAGATCAGCTGGAACTCGATTACGGTTTCGATAACTGTCGTATGTGGAATCGCTGGAACCGTCCCACTGGTAGGAATTTACCATTGTGAAGATCACGACATTGTCCGCCACTTTTGAACCAAACGATTTACGACGGTGTTACCGATTGATGATGAAATAACATTCTCGTGTTTTATTCATCTTACTTGGCAGTCT
Organism: Angiostrongylus vasorum; assembly: GCA_018806985.1. Classification (NCBI taxonomy): domain Eukaryota; kingdom Metazoa; phylum Nematoda; class Chromadorea; order Rhabditida; family Metastrongylidae; genus Angiostrongylus; species Angiostrongylus vasorum. The sequence goes on along the minus strand of JADANN010000030.1, from coordinate 135,398 downwards.
TATTAATACCCTTGATGAGCAGCTTTATTGCCTTGTTAGTCAATTAGTAAACTTGTGACGATATCGTTGTGATGCTGTTCTGAGGTTGTGTAATGCGTGTGCTAATATACAGTCAATTGTGAAGTGTACGTGCAGCTAGTTCTCACACTGTAATTTTATATTTCCTTTTGTTTCACATAACTCTACTTGCCTTAGCGTTTGGTGAACGTCACTAGTGCTCTTTGCCATGTTATACACTTTCTATTAGAACGCCAGCTACTACCATGTATACTAGTATCAGAGATTGTTCTATTGTAAGCTAAGCAATGTGTCGTCATAATCACAAAAGTTTACTAATTCTTGTTGCGTCTTAAGAACAATACAATGCCATTTCTCATATCTCACCTTTTATATGTTATGATTACTAGGTAAAACTACGACAATTAACACTGTTCAAGTGAAGCTTTTAGATAAAATGGATATCACCGGTGGGCTTTGCCGAAGCCTCTTTTTCCGCATCTGCAGCTTCGACTACAACTGATGTTTTTTGTTCCTCTTTATGATGTTCACTTGTCGCCTCTCTGCATTGTTTTGCAAGTTCGAGCGTGAGTTTATGGTTGCCTGTAGCTCTTGCGATTCCACGCGGGGCATCAGTTCTAGTGTTTCTTGAGATAGACCTTGTGGTAATTTTCTAACTCTTGGCTTTAAATAGCGCTAACGTAAAGATGTTGAACTTGCCGGTCGTGTATCTCGTCGATGTTATCCAGAACGACATCTTCTTAACAGCCGGGAAATGAATTGAGTCACAGTTTATGGTGCTTGGGATTTTATTTGTTGGTCCTTTTCGTTTTAGGCACCTTAAACTTGTCGAGATTATAGCAGCCTCTCCGCACTCATCCTGTGCAACGCTGCCTAATCGAGGGGGGAATGAGGCTCGCTTATTTTACAGTGTTTAGAATTTTGATGAACACATACAACTTGCTGAGCTCTGAACGTTGGGGTTCGCTATACTTACGGGTACCTTGCCAGTATCTCCCAGAATAGACACGGAGCTTGTTTGTTGGAGGAGACTCCTAACCGCATTCCATATGCTTCAGTATCACTTGATTGCAGGTTTTTGGCCGCATTGACTCGTGGGATACAATCCGCATAGATGGGAACACACCCACACACACATGCATGAATACTCCTCGAAAATAGAGAAAGCATGTGGCAAATCGGCGCAGCAGAAACAAGGAGTCCATCTTCTTTATCCATTTTCGCCTCAGGGAAGCAAAGGTCGCTTTTCGTCCGCGATTAACCAGCTATCCGCCACCTGAGGACGCGCCACGTAGTCTCGCGACTAACCGGCTCGAGATCCCTCACGTGAGAGAGATCCGTGGATTTCAATTTGGATTTGAAGAATGCTATTCTCTAAAGAATTACATAGTAGTCAAAAAAATGAGAAAAATACTCCGCTCTAAACCTAAATCTAACCATGCGTTGAAGAGAATATTTGAATGAATGCGTTGTAAATGGCAATTTTTTTTCGAATCAACTGAAGAACCTTTGTCTACAGCCTACTGATTATATAACAATGTGATTTGATGGTACGGTGCAGTAAGTGCTTCTATATATTGCAATTCTGTGTATTGCAATATTCAAGTACAAACCTGAGAATTCGTGACAATTGCTCATACACCAGGCTCACAAGGGCTACTTGTCGTTTTCTCGTATTATCTCCTTCAATGAAGAGGAAAATTCTCTTTCTTGAAGTTCATGATCAGAATTCGGTCAATCTTCTTCCATTCGACTTATTTAAAGGCTGGAAAGTTGCATCTAGAAAACAGAGTTCCATAATTCCTACAATACTATATTTCTTACTAAGAAACACCTTTACTTTGGATGTTACAGGGTTTTCAGTCACAGATTGAGACATTGTAGTAGAGTTTGAAATATGGCAAAGCTTCGACGAGTGACGGAAAACGTCACATGACTGTTCATTGGCATAATGATGTCTGAAATGACAACTTCGAAACCTTGGAAATATCAGACGTCAAAGACCGGAACTCATTTCAGGAATGTATTAAATATCTAGTAAATTAGCAAACACAACCAGTGTTTTGTGAATTGGAAAACGTAATTAGAATATTGTCTTATGAATATGTAAAACCTACTAGTAACTCGATTTATTTGACTGTAGAAGAGTGCTCACGTGGGGCAATAATTCTTTTTCGCAATGCAGACAAGCAATTCTAATATTTTCCATTTCAAGGAGCCATTAAGGGAGCACATGAACACGCGTAGTGGCTTCGGTGTAACGTGTGCTCCAAGGCGATCTGTTTCGAATTGTTTGTCACAGCAGTGATAAGAACGGTGATCAGAACTGGAACAAGCTTAGTAAAAGACGATTAAGACATTGAATACATCTCCATGTGCCATCCAAAACTAGCGTTTTACAACGAAACACAATAAATAATACTAACGAACGAAAAACAACATTTACATAGTAGGCAAAGGAAGGAAGAAAAAAATTCGATCTTCGATCGTCCGCTAAAAAACTAGATAACGTAGAAGATGTACTCAACCAATCTATTACAATTCTTCAAATTGCATATTCTTCCGACATCAGGTGGTTCGGCCATAGATGGCATTACAGTTGACGAAAAAAATTTCTCAAAAGAAATCCCTACGGCGGCTAAGCATTTGGATTTCCTTCAATCTCAATATGCACATCACTATCAGAGAAACCATATGAAAAGAAAAAAAAAGCGTTTCTTCCCGCACACGACATCAGCCGCACCACGACTGGAGTTACCACGCAATTCTCTCCCATTCATAATCAAATGAAAGTCCAGTACTAGAAAAAAAAACACGGAAAGAACCGTTTCTTTGCTTTCCTGCTATTCAGATCATTAAAGAATGAAAACAAGGGTATAACATCTGTTAGCATCGTTTGCTATGCGACAAAACCTATAGCTAAAGCATTATGGAGTAGAAAAAACGCGTTACAAAATATCAATTGATTCGTGTTTATGTGATATGCGGATCCCGGTACTTCTAACATTGGCATCCTCTCGTCGTCATCATCCTCTATGATCCGAAAGCAGCGTGGTTCACCCAATGCGCCAATGCATTCGACACCGCACGCTTTACAATAGATCAAATAAATCATACCCGTACTCTAGTAATCACCATCTTTACCTTTTGGGCATATTACGCAACTTTGCGCTGTGCATTAAAGTTAACATAAGCGGTTACGAATCAGCTGGCTTCTTAGACTTCTCGGTGGTCAAGTGAGCGTTCGATGTAGGTAATTATCGTCACCATAGTCGCAAACAATTTGGGCAGCTCAAAGTGGCCGTGAGATTTTAGCAGCCTCTCCGTATTCATTCTAGAGAACACTGTCGAGTCGTGAGCTCATTCAAAGTCAGAGAAATGACACCCACTTATTTTACTGTTTAGCGTTTGATATAGACGTATAGCTTGCTGAGCTCTGAATGTGAAGGCTTGGGTATACACACGGGTAGCTCGCAAGTCTCTCCAAGAGAAGATATGGATCCGCTTTGTTGGAGGAGAATATTAGTTGTGCTCCATGTACTTCCCTGTTACTTGACTGCAGGGTTTTGGATGAACTGATTCGTAGAATGCAATCTGTATAAACGACAACACACTTAGCACGCATGCATGAATACGTTCTCGTAAGCACAGAAGGCATGTACGATATCAGCACAGCATGAATAGGGCGCCCACCATCTACATCCACATGCGCCTCAGCGAAGCATAAGATCGCTTTCGGTACCCGATTACTTTCCTATCCAGCACCTGAGGACGCATCACGTTGCGTTGTGATTGATCGCTATAAAATCCCTCTCTGAGGAAGATCCGTGAAAGGGCACGTTGCATATTATTATTGTTGTGCCATATTTGTTACAGTAATATCATACAGTGGTTAAGTTCTGTGTTTTTGTGACTGTTCTACACAGTTTGTTCTCTAAATTTAAATTAAGAAAATATAATGTCGCTCTTCACGAGGGCGAATAGCTTCTGGAATTCAGTGGTTTGAGTGAGTATGAAGCTGCTGTTATCGTTGAAAGCTTAGATGGCTTAGCGGTGTGTTTTCACTACCCTTCGGGTATTTTCTTTGCATACTATGTCTTAGTAGGCATAATTTAGAACTTACCGAGGACACAACCTCAGTTTATCCTCTTTGCACAATGTCCTATGCTATGTCAAATTATAAACATTATGCACTTGCCAGTATACATCCTAATAGTACATATCTTTGCCAGGATCCCATTTCTTGAAGAGATCCATCCCTGTTTGCGTCCACATTAATATTCGAACTCCCTAAAGAACTATTATTTCCATTCCGCTCAGTTATGGAGTCCACAATATGGGTAGATGAATACACCGGCTACGAAATGGTTCATATATATATGACGGATGCTTTTCATTTTCATTGCACGAACCACATACGAATCACTTTCTCTTCGGTTCTCTTCCTATATAAAGTTCTTTTTGGCTATACCATCTGTAATCAATCGATAGCTTACTTTCCACAAAGTTTTTTTATAAGTCATTGTCACAATGGGAATTCGCCATTCTGCATCTTACTTACTTACTTGGATACTTGGACGGTCCGTCTTCACGAGCTGTGCGGACCCCAGAACATATGCCATTCGTTCCTTTCTCTCGCAATCGTAGTCCATGGTGGTGGTCTTGTTCGAGCCTGGTAGCACTTGCGAGTCTCGTACCGTGATCTGTAAAACAACTGCAGCTGCGGGTACAGCTGATTAACTTTGTTTACGAACACGTCAGCCCAACGTGTTGGTGGTCGTCCTGGCGGACGTTTGCATTCTCTTGGAGTCCACTCTAGTGTTCTTTTCGTCCATCCGTCGTCCATTCTTCCCATTATGTGACCGGCCCATCTATGTTTAGCAATCGATGAATATTCTCCTTCATCTCGAAGATGTGACAAATTTCGAAGGTCAGAGCGTCGCATTCCGGCTAGATATTGAGAGTGCCGGCTATATTTCAGAAGACATCGCCCAAGCGCTCTGTTAGTAGTGCGAAGCATTCTTGACGTGGTTGAAGTACCAACCCACGTCTCCTCAGCATAACAGAGCGCTGGGAGGACCGTATAATCGAAGAGATGAGCGCGGATTTTCGGGTCCTTATGTTGGTCGGTGGCTTCTTTGAGAGGCCCGATTGCGGCCCAAGCTGCTCTCCTTCTTCTATCTATTTTCCCCTTCATGTTGTTTTCCATGTTCATTGATCGCCCAAGCTATACATACGAGGTGGTCTCTGCAATGAGAGAGCCATCCAATTCAGTTTTTTCGCCTTCGCCCCATGGGTTTTTCATGAACTGGCGTCTTCTTTTTCGATTTACGCGAAGCCCGATCTTTTTCCCCCACTTCGTTGAGCTTGTTGATCATCATCTCTGCTTCGCTAGTACTTTTTGAGAAGATGAGAATGTCGTCGGCAAAGCGAAGGTTTGATGGGAATTTTCCATCAATACGTATGCCTTTCTCATCCCAATCAAGTGACTTCATCATCCACTGCAGTGCGCACTGAACAGGTTTGCCGATAATGTGTGGCCCTGTCGAACCCCTTTTCCTATGGGTATGGTAAGAGGTCGATGGAAAAGCTGTATTTTTCGTAGTGCAGTTCCGATAACAGTCGCACAGAGTTCTTATGTAGGACGGGTCCAATCCTTAGTTGACGAGCGCTGACGTAGTCGACAAAGGTTAGAACTAGAGACAGGTGGCATTCCCGACAAACTTCGATAACCCTGGACACGGTTTGGATGTGGTCCATACAGCAAAATTTTTTTCCGAAACCATGATTGCTCGACTGGTTGCGCCTCATCCAATGTCCTTGATATGCGCAAGAAGATAATGTTCGTGAAGAGCTTGTAGAGTACACTCAACAAGCATATGGGACGATAGTTACGAATGCCCCTTCGGTCTCCTTTCTTGGGCAAGATGACCGTACGCGAAGTCCTCTACTGGTTTGGGATTTTTTCCTTTTGAAGGCAGACTGTCGTATGGTTTGCGTGAAGTACATGTAAAGTGTGGCCTCTAGCTCTAAGGAAATCGGCAGTGACATTATCTGGTCCTGGAGCTGTGCTCTGTTCTTTCTATCGTTGGTTTTTTCTCCAGCGAGGATATTAGGGTCAGGGACGAGGGATTGTGGAACGGAAAAGGTTGGTGTAGAACGTTTCCGCTTTTAATTCTGTATCATAGCGGTAACTTTTGGCGATCCCATTTTCGTTCATCAGGGCTGACAGCGGAACATTATAATCACACAAGTCCCGACGGCATTTTTTCGGACTGCTTCTTTTCTCTGCTGCTTTCAGTAGTTTCTTCTGCTTGTACCGTTATAGATCTTCCTGCAAAGCCATTCTGCAGCTGGCATTTTTACTAGCCATGTCAAACGTGTTGCAGTAGGGATCAAGCTTCAGTTTCCTTCCCTTTTTCGAGCAACTCCTTAATAGTGACGGAGACGTGATCAGATCTTCTTGCTTGAGGAACTGAGGCGAATTCGGCACAGCTTTTCAGTCCTTCGACAAGCAGCTCGTAGTCATCGGTAGGGTCTTTTTTAATCTGCCAGTCACGTTTGCATAGGGACTTCGTTCAGAATGATTTTTTTCTTTGTGGTCGATGAAGAGAGTTCTTTTCTTTGTGGCTGAATCGACTGTTCGCGCGAAGAAGGCGGTGATCGGAACCAGTACAGAATGATGGGACTACCTATGTGTCAAGTAGGCACCATCTTCTGTTTGTCAGAATGTGGTCGATCTCCTCATGAGTCACGCCGACAGGAGTCTCCCATGTCCAGCGGCGGCTTTCTTTCTTCTGGAAGAACAAGTTTCCATGGAAGAGACGTGCTGCTGGCAGAAGTCCTGCGAGACGGTTCCCATTCTCATTTCTTTCTCCTGATCCAAAAATTTCCGATCCTGTATTCGCTCTCGTTGGCCTTTCCTATTCTTGCGTTGAAGTCGCCGACAAAAAATTTATGATATGCTTTATCATGGCGGATGAATCCCTCCAACTGATAATAGAACGCATTTAATTCGCACTCATCAGCTGCGTCGGTCGGTGAGTAGCAGTTGATGATATGATCTTCTTATGATGCGACAGCTGAAGACGGAGGACGGCTATGCGAGGGGAAAGGATCTCGTATGAGTCGACGAGATGGACAATGGACGGGTGGACGACAAAGCCTACGCCGCAGACATTTAGTGATGGGACCTTTTCTCCACCGATCACAAAGGTCCGGTTGTTTAGTTGGCGTATGTCGGCCTCCTTGATTTTTGTTTCTTGTAATGAGATCACGTGAAATTTAATGCGTTCTGCGGCTACAAGGAGGACGTGAAGATCGGCGACTGTGGAGAGTGCTCTGGCATTATACGTGCATAATAAGAAACCATCGCCATGGTGTTTCGCGCGTGTGTTCGTCAGATCCGATTCCACTCACGTCCTGCGTATCCCCAGATTTCGTAGCCTCTCACTGGACGTCTCACCGCCTGACGTCATAGACAGGGAGCACCCAGTGTTCGGGGTACTAAGGCTGGCCTATTGCTGGTCGCGCAACTTGGTCCTCCCTGGAGTCCTGACGTAACCTTACAAGGGCCTTTCCAGGTCTTCACCACGATGTGGATAAGAGGGAGGTGTTTTCGACAATGAATCCTTCGCTCGGTCTTCCTTCTAGCTGATTCGGCGAGATATTAAAACCGAAATCAGAAACGAAAGTAGAAATGAAAAAGGTAACCGACCGCTCAAGGACGATGTAGAAGCCGAATCCCTCGCAATGTTACGTGTCGTTAAAACTTCATTTTATGTTCTCTCTAAGGTTTTTTGCATTTAATTAAAGTTGGTTTTTTTAACGATCTTTGAGCTTTGCAATTTTAGATGTCAAAAAACGAATTTTCGTCAAATTTTCTTTCAATGAGTTCAAACTCGGTCGTTGTACAGCAGAGGTGGCTCGAAACATTGGACGGCCCAACGAATTTGACGATGACAAATTGAAGGCACTACTGGAAGCAAACACGTGAAGAACTATTCCAGAGCTTGCAGAACAGTTTGGCTTAGGCAAGGAACAGTTTCCATTCACTTAAATCGCATAGGAAAGAAAAATAAACTCGATACGTAGGTGCCGCACGAATTAGGCGACGAAAAAAATCGCCATTTTGTAGTGTTGTCTGCTCTTATTCTGCCCAGCAAACCGACCCTTTTTTAATCGAAATGCGGCGTGCGACGAAAAGGGTATTCTGTACACCAATCGGCCATATTCTGCTCAATCTTAAACTTTTTATTTGCTGCCTATTCCTTTTAATGGCAGGGTATGTTGCGAAATATAACTTCTATAATGTTGAGATATTTGCAAAACTACGGTCTGCAGGTGTTCCAGCTCAATGGCTGGATTGCGTTCAGGCTCCACAGCACTTTCCAAAGCAAAAATTGCACCAAAAAAAGGCTGTGGTGACTGTTTGGTGGTCCCACAGCAAGGTCGACTTATCACAGCTTTTTGAATTCAGGAGAAACGATTACAGCAGAGAAGTATAGCCAACAAATCGACGAAACGCACCGTAAACTCCAACAAAAACGATTGGCATTTGTCAACAGAAAACGACCAATCCATGTCCATGACAACGCCCGGCCTGACTTTGCGGATTCAGCGCTGTAACAATTGAACCAGTTGGGCTACGCAACGTTCCCTCATCCGCCATATTCATATGGTTTCTGGTCTATCAACTCTCACTTCTTTAAGTGCCTTGACAACTTCCTGGGCGAGAGATGTTTCACCAACTACGATGACGCAGCAAGCTTTTTGAGAAATAGTATTTATGCCGGCCCCCCTCAACCAGTGAAGACGGGCCATCGAAATATCCAAGTAGCCAAGCAAGTATACGAAACAGACCCTATTCAGCTTCTTTCTTTTTGTCAAGGTTATTATTCAAAGTTTTTTTTTCAGAGTGCCATGTTGTTTATACAGCCCAAGATTAGCATATTTTAGCCTACTTTTTTTATGGTCTACTTTTCATTATGGTGGAGTGATTGCGTGTGAGAAGTGGGTTGTAGCAGTACTTACAGAGCGATTGACGACATCTTGGCGGAAAGTTTTTGGTAGCCCTCGACCTTTCTATGTCGCCTAAAGTATGCTTCATAGATCTATCTGCTTTTTTTTGTGTATAAGAGGGGTTGTTTTTTGTCGTGAAAGAATTTTCCGTACTCACATCGCAGTACGGAATGCCACATTTTGGAGAGGAATATTTTCGCGTTTTATGAATTCTAAACATAATGCAAACCTCACAGTGCAAAGCTAGTAAATCCGAATTTCTTCACATGTTTTTTGAAGTAAATCTTGTCTTCGAGAACAGACTTTTCAGAAAGATTCAGATAGAGTTGTGTGGGATCGAGTGTATGGAGCGGATGTTTCTGCATCAGAAAGAAATCACAGTGAGAAAGCTTACTAACTTCAAAAATACAATCGTATGACTGTGGGGTTTTAGTTTTCTGTAAGTGCTAAACACAATAAAATGCTGGTACATCTTGCAGTAACTCCAACGTCTGACTTTCTATTAACCTCGGCATTAAATAAGGAAATAAAATAACACCTCGTGTTTGCTAAACAGAAGCAGGAAGAATTATTCAATCAATGCATCCGAAAATGAACCGCAGGGAGGAATGCCTCACTATCACGCGTGATATTGGGCAGTATATAAGCCTGTTATTCAGATGATATGGGTACATTACGATTCCATGTGAATTCTGTGCGGTTGGTCTCCACGCGACATACTCAGTGGAAGACTCATAGAAAGCGGTGAGTGTGCGAAGAAGCTATTTCATTGCTTGTTACTACAGAAACGAATAAGAAAGTTCAATCCACAAAGCAAATAACAAACATACTGAGCATATTGACGTTCAAATCTACTACAATTACCTTATGCTGAGCTAAAATGGTGAACAGGTTTATTAAAGGAGCTGGTGGCCGCACTGAAGAGGATAGGACAGTAGGAATCAAGAACATGTTATGTAGACCGCTAGTGGTGTGCACTACCCGCATCGCAGACTGTACAGTACCATCACCAAAGACTTCTGTCCGTCACCGATGCTTTCTTGACATTGTGCATTCCGGAAATGAACGTCGTAAAATCTAAAACGATTGAGAGGGGGTCTAAGAGGACTCTAGAAGAAGTTCCAACATGCGACGAAGGCGATCAGAAATACTATGAATCACCAAAACTAACTTATGTCGTACTTTGCTGTAAATTCATGTGTAGAAATAAGCACAGCGAATTGCTAAAATATCCAGACAGTCAGTCGTGCATGGCTTCAAAGGACGCTAGTAAGGTTGCGCTATGTTTGTTGATCTGCAGCTATTACAGTTCCATTCACTTACAATGCCCTCTCACAAGCCGAAATCAGCTACCTGGAAAGGATCGCTTTATTTACATACAAAAAATATCATTCAGTTCTGACGTTCTCTTTTTTTTTCAGCAATCGCGACGTTGTTATTCAGGACAACCTGAATGACAACGTTGCGAATGCTGGAAAAGAAGAAAACGACAGATTTATAATCCGATGCCGAAGTTAATAGAAATTCGGTCTTCGCAACTGTTATAAGATTCGCTGTTGACATATCATACTATTTGGCACCACAAGGATAACAGGAATCCGATTAATATCTTCAAGTGGTTCACACATGCTAGAATTAGTGCCCACAATTGCAGAATCGTAATTGGATGTGTGTCCTACCAAATGTCTTGTTGGCTTGCAAACACGCACCCCCTTTATGTTTCCCAAAAACGACTCCTGTACACATTTATCCTCAACAATCCAACAATATGTCTTCAAAACTAGAGGATTCCTGACCATCGGAGGACTTGACGCAAGTCATCCTCCCTCAAGAAAGGTGACTGGATGTCAAACTATCAGCTGTCGTCGATCAAGACCTAGATTTCAAAACTACAGAAAACTTAGTTAATTGTTCTCATTTTGGCCGATTACCACTCTCATTCGGCAGAACATTTACGTCAAACCCGTTAGCCATTCTGTTACAGTAGATAAACCACCTGCTCGATTCGTATGAAAATGGTGTGCGCGAAAATGAAATTAGGAAGGAATTGTAGAGGGAGGGCAGCATCAAGCACACTCGAGCTCCTCGGAAGAAACACTGAAGAGCTTGCAGACGGAGAGGTCCGTATTCATAATTCCGATTGAGTGATTTTGGAGCTCTAACCTATGAAGCGGAGATGTGTGCTGACATTTTTTTTGAAATTGAAAGAGAATATAGTGGATCCAACTTATAACAGAGGAAAATGTCTACAGTAACCAGTTACACGATTCGCCTATATATTTGAGGCTCATATCAATGAGCAACGTCGGAAGGTGAAAACCAGTTATGTATGGCGAAACGGCGGCTCTTGGCTGCGGAAGCTTGACATCGAGCATGATTGTTGCACATATGGAACGTCATCACTGCCACTGTGTTTCTCGCACCCTCAATACACTCGACACTTGAACTTCGTTGTGTCTCAATGATATCGAATAATTCATGCCCTCTATTACATGATAGGCCCACCCTCACTGGTTGTGTGGGCCGCAGCGTAATTTTCTTTTCCTTCGGACCTTTCCTGGTTTGGTCATTATGGTTCCTTCAAGTCCCGAGATCAACCAGGGAGAAGTCTGCCCTCAGCTTGTCACCACCTCAAGCAGGCGCCGTCCGTGTGGATCAGAAGGAGATTTCCTACCGTGCGACCATTTTGGCAACAATATAGTTGCGAATCCTGTCATAAGTTTGCTCTTAGCTGGGCTTCTTGATGAAAACGCTCGATTCATTCTCAGGTTGGAAGGCCGTGGCGGGAGGATGAATCGTCCTCTCGCTGTACATCGCAGCCCGACACCCAGGAAGACCTTCCAGCAACGATGAGGTGCTAAATTGTTAGCAGCCATTCTCTATATTATATTTGAATGTTAGAGATACCTCACGTACGTAAATACAGCAGCTCAACTGGTGCAGCTGTCGAGAACGAATTATATGGACTTTGCATTTAGGGGTAAGTAGTCCGCCAGAAAAGCATTTTCATGAATTCTTCGTGGGAAACTGAACTAGGAAGACTATGCTGCCAGAAAACCTGAAGTAAAAGCTAAAAAGGATAAAGCTGTCGACGTTGATCAAACCCTTACGGAGGCGCAATGCATTCTTTTTCGTTAAGCATCGTTGGAGGTGATTGAAGGAATATTTCGCTTTTACAATAAATTGCGATGGCCAACCGATGTATCGAACCAATGATACTATCCTTCTCTACAAGTCTGGCACCAGTTTGCCCACTCCGGAACGATGGAAGGCTTGGTGGGCCTAGGGCGCGGAAATCGATCCAATGTGTATTGCAGAGCGCTTCCGACCACTACGCTACACGTGCCATCTGAATAAAAGTTGGAGTAGGAGAATAAAACAGAATGGGAAACCGTTTTGCTAAACACTTTGCTACAACACGCTTCTTCAACAGAAATACATTTTTGCAGAAAAAAGCCACTTTTGGACATAGGAGACGCCCTACGGCGCCACCTATAAGATTTCGAGGCAGCATCCTCACAAATAGGAGATCGCTAACATGAATGTGGTCCGATCGTTATCAAATACAACTTAACCATTTCCTTTTTCGTGCAAATATCCATACGCTCGAAAAGAATCCTTGTCATCAGCCAATAAGAGGAAGCGTAGACATATATCACAGAAATATTCCGAAAAACCCTATCTATATGTCGCTCGTAGATTAACGAAGACAAGACAATGACAAAAGGTGTTCGCAGAAGGGCATAAAACTTGTGGTGAACATATTTTCCAATAATAGAATCTAATCAAATCTGCAGCAACACTAAGTAGTTTCTTAAAGCCACGCAATTAATGCCAATTACAATAAATCACAGCTACAGATGATCCTAGGAGAAGCATTTACATTGATACATTAATAAAAGGATAAATAGTTTTAGCACTGGTCAATTCCGAAGGAACAGCCCATGCGTGTTTCTTCGTCGGGCATCGTTAGAGGCGACTGAATACATAACTGGGCCTATACAATGACCTGCAGTTGCCTGGCAATGTATCAAGTCAATGACATCATCCCAAAACGATCTGGTGCCAGTGTTCCGACCTCAAAGGGATGGAATGCCTGGCTAGCGTGAGGGCGGGGTCGCTCCAACAACCACGCGTCTTGGTGCTAATCTCTAACAACTGCACTAGACTCGCTACTTGTGTGCAGATAAAATGACAAATGATGATAAATAAATAGCATGGGTGTGCCTCGCTGAGGTACCCACAATAAGTTAGTCGCAAAGGTAGCAAAGCTACGTTGGGTGGCGGACATGGGGTTAAATGTGGGAAAATGTTAAAGAGAAGTGCATTTCTTCCGGAAGGCCATTACTCGCGACTTCAACGCTATGGCTAAACCCATGAGAACGTCTGAAGAACTTCACAATGAAACGAACAGGATAAGCGAGTGCCTGAGTTTATCACGACGATTAAGAAAGTCCATGGTAACTAACGACTTCGGCAAAACTATTCTTAACGTTCAAAGTGGAAGCTTTCCCATGGAAAGCATCATAATAAGATGGCCCACCACATATTAAACTACGACTTTTTGTAAACTTCACTGCTTTGCAAAACTTTAGCTCAAGATTCCTTTTGTCGCAGAAGGGAGAGAAAGTTGTCGCATAGTTCAAATGAAATCTCAAAACCACCATGAATTGAGATTTATTAAGATAAAAATGCGTAAGAGAACACCGCTGTCGATAACAGTGATTAAGGAATTGACCGGCTCATTCAACATCTTCACCCTATTGCAGTAAAGGAAGAAATTTCGAAAGTCACCAAGAGGCGCCTGTCTTCAGGAAGATTCGAGCTAGTACGAAAACGTGGAGGAGCAACAGCAGCAAACAAGCACTAACATACGTCCAAGCGTCCAATGCTCTGCTGAAAGGTGATAAAAGATTTTAAAAAGAAGAGCAGCAGTAATGGGCTAACTTACAGAAGACAAGTAAGAGCGAGAGACTGTCGAAAGTGCACTAATTGTCAAACCAAGATGATAGTCGCGATTCTACGCCCAAGCGGAACAGTGACGGATTCCAGGAAGGTAATTGGAAAAAATAATTCATGATTACTACTCGGATCTTGTCAATAGCAGTAAATTCCTTCGTTCATACAAAATAAAGGAGGATGGATATATCATCCCACCAGTTCTCTTTACGGAAGCCCGAAATGCTATTTCATTAGAGAAGAATAGAATATCTCGTCCGAACAGGACAACACATGAACCTGAAGAACCTTCCTCCAATCCTCATCAACGTAATGGCTCGGTTCTTTAAACGTTACCTATCAGAATGCAATGTGCCTAATTAACAGATGACCAGCAAGATCGTGTAATTGTTAAAAAAGAGTGAGCCTCCACGATGTCGGCAACTATCGCCTAATCTACTCACTCTGTCGTTTATAAACCCTTCAATCAAGTCATCATGAAAACCACTGAAGCAAAAGAAGAATAGCCATGTGAGCAAGCAGTGTTTCTCAAAAAGATTCAGAATGGCAACCCATGTTCTCACGACCACAAGACTTAGTGAAGTATCTTGGGAATACAAGAGACCGTTCAGTCTAAGCTACTCTGATGTAAGGAAGGTGTTCAACGTAGTTGAGATAGAAGCGATCGCAGAAGCATTGAGTAGCCAGGGGCGGCACTACTCAATACATGTAGATCCCTCCTGAGCTATATACAAATTTAACAACAGGAATATCACCATTCTACAACAATATTGACATCAACATCTCGCTGAAGTTATCTACAACAACCATCGACAACATCACGCGGAAAATTGAATGGTAAAAAGAGGGGTTCAAATTCAATGGTCGGCAGGAAAGCTCCACTTTGGCCTTGCTGGTAATATCGTTCCTACAACCGCAAGCATTAGCTTGGAGGAACGAATGCTTGCCGATTTAGACCACGCTTGTGGAAGGCTCGGTCTACTCTCAAATCTCATGAAAACGATGTTCATGAGGAATGCATATGATTCTCATGCGCTATTCAAACACAACTGAATGGCTTTATCTAAAAGCTCTAAGTAGGTCAGGAAATAAACATGATAAATTATTCAGCTACAGCGCAGAGCGGGAGAAAGCGAGCGGCTTGAGAAATTCTCAAGAGGATGGAGAATGTGGCGAGGAGAACAAAGAACACCCGATTCCGTCCTCACCTTTTTCAACACACGATTCTCCTTGTCTTAACGTATACGTCAGAAATATGGTAGATACGCAGGCAGTTTGGAAGACCACTCCCGCATTAACGGAACCGCAGTCGATACTCTAATTACTCCGTACCATGTAAGTGAGAGGGGGATCCGAAATTCCTACCCACAATCAGAAATCAGAGCCGCTGTTCTACTTGCCCAAATGTCGAAAGTCAGGTTGGCCGGTCACACAATCCGTCTGAACGACTACAGGTGGAGAAGATTCATTTGCGACCGGATTCTTCGAGATGTCAAATGCGCAGCAGGTAGAAAAACGACCCAATAGTCAGAGTTTTTCACGAAGACCCTGGAAGTAAGTTATGATTTTCAGGGAGTCTATTAAACGAGAAGAAACCAGTCGGGTATTCTTTCATGTGACAGGGACAGATGGAAAACTTACTACCGCCCTCTTGAGTCACTCGACAAGTAACGGTCCGACAGATGACAGAGAGGCAAGGTTATAGAAGCGGAGACAAAAAAAAAGCCGAAGTATCGCTGGGAACGTGACGATTGTAATGATGTCTGTGCCAACCGTGATGGATAGTTAATGAGCATGGGACAGATATCAGCTCCAGATATAACAATGTTAATGGAGATATCCCACATCAATCCTTGTCATTCTACAATGACATTTACGGGCTCTCAATCCTCAAAAAGGAAAAAAAACATCCAGGTTTTCTCTCTCCGTAGTTCGATTTGCAACTGCGATTAGCAAGCATAAAGAGGAGCAGCTTCAGAACCAGCTGAAATACCAGGTAACTTCTATAAAGCTAGAAACCACAAAAACTATGTTTTTCACGCAATGCATGCGAACATCGATCACGCGTCATTTGCCGCAGTCAATATCAAAGTCTGCAGAAATTGAAAAAATTGAACCGAACGACGACGATGGTTTTATAAGGGATTGAGCACTAAAGAGATAAATAATAGGTTACGACATATTCACTAAATCTTCGACGTCAGTAGGTATGGGGTAGAGGTACAGCTGTGGCTATGGCTTATTTGTGGCTAGTGGTTTCGGACCTGAGTACAAGAAAAAACACAGGCAGAAGAAGAACGATTCATGGGAATGACAACAGCTGAGCAAATCCGTATTTGTTTTAAGACAGGAAGAGTTAAGCTGCCAAAGCTAAAGATAAAGCTGAGTGGCGTGCTGCTCATAAATCCCATTCCATGGGTGTTTAAATCACGCCAATAGACAGCTTTGAAGAGGTGCTGAGCCACCTTTATTTCGTGGATAATGCAAGGTGTAATGAAGGATACATAAAGTGTGCCAGCTTATAAACAGACATTGCATGGAAGTTTATGGACCTGGTGAAAACGTCGATAACAATGAGCTTCTTGTGCCATTCATAGGGGGAAAGTGACATCCCGCCATTACATCTCATATGAGAGACAGAAGCATGGCATCGAGCTTCCCAAGTCCTGCAAGAAAGATGGATACAGGGATAAAGTTAAGGTATAGGTTAGTAAAGAGGCTTCTAGGTAATGCACTAGAGCTGAGTGAAAAGTCATCAGACGCACGAACGAAGTGCTGGATGAAGGAAGGAATGTTTATAGCGGTTGTTTCTACACTGGTGTCTCGGTGGCTGGAAACTTGGCTACGACGGAAATCCTTATCACTGTGCAACACAAGGAAAAAATGACGGTCTCTAAGACAAATTGTCAACCAGAAGCTGAAGATTACAAGACCAACTAACAAAATCGTACAGTATTGATGGTCCCAAAACAAGAAGACGAAAGCGACATTACTGAGATCTCTAAATGTAAGGAGCTATCCAGACGTTATTACTTCACATGTGCTGGAATACATGCCAAGCAATTGAGAGCCAGAAACAGTCGATGTAACGAAACTTTTCTTAGAATCACTTTAACAATTAGCACAATGCTTACTGTAGAAGTTATAGTTACATTGTTACACTACCCGTAAACACAGCTACGGTGCGGATCCCAGCACTTCTTGCATTCAATTCGTTACCTCGCATTCATCATCCGCGGAGTTCATGGGATATTTTTTCGCGTTGTTTCGGCTTCTGGTTAAGGATTTTGGCTTTCTTGCGATTTTCGTGGAATGCTGTTTGGAGGGTTCTACTTGGAATCTTATAGATCAAAGGGTGTTCCCGCGTCTACTGGTGCAGAGCGCTAGAAAGAGGTCGAACCAGCACCTCGCTTCCTGATGGACTGCATCACTAACCATTCCTCTACCACTGTTGGAATAAAGTGTCCTTGCGTTTCGAACTTCAATATGCAAAATAAAACCACTGTGCTTACATTCGCCGCGACCACAGTTTTTGTAGATTAGGTAAAGCCTAGCCCGCCTATTCCAGGTCAATAGAGAAAATCGAGTCGACCAGCATAGCAAGAAAATTGACAGGCCACGTAGAGAAGGCGAAAAAGCTGTGTGAAAGTCTAAGCACCGTAAAACACTTAACACTGGAAAAGTCAGTGCTATCGCATAACATTGCACAGCAGAGAGTGAATATGCTCCTTTTTTAAAAGTGGAGATAAAGTAAGTTCTCCGCAAAAAGTATTGCCAAAAAAATTAAGTCATTAATAGATGCTTACGGTTTTAGAATTATGGTCCGAAATTCGTCTCGGCCGATAATGTCTGCATTACTCGAATACTCAAGGAGTTGAACAGTGGGTCTGCAGAAGTTAATTTGGTCAACTCACTTAAGAATAAACATGGTTTTTCAAATGCTTAACGTTTCTCAACAGTTCAATTTCGTTTTTTAAACCCGTTCAGAACCAAAATGTCCAACGAAAAAAACAGAAAATATTTACGCTTTCAGAACTCCAAACGGAATCCCGGTAGCAACAAACGTCAACGGCGCATTTGGAGAAATCATCACGCTCTAGCAGTCGAAATACTGCTTGTACAATTGCTTCAATTTTCGAAATACGAGCTTCAACGAGGAAAAGCGGTGGAATTACTATTTCTGGACTCCATAAAATCAGGATTTAACAAGATGTTTGCTCAACAAGAATATGGAGAACTATAATGATTTGATTTTATTAGAATGGAATATCTTGATCTTTCTGATGAAGATCTGCAGATTCTAAGACTTCTACTCCAATCAGTGCTGTCTACTTTGAGAGGAGACTTCTTGGTTTAAATTTTAAACCAATCGCTATACTCGTCCGGTGAGTGCTAATCAGGCGTCATTACGGATTTATGAGCTTCCTTTTTCAACACGTAGCACCGTAGCGGTTTCTAGAGTCCCCATCGAGTGGAACGACGCCTAATTTTTATCAGGCATCACGGGCGTTCTTGTTTTCCGTAAACGGACGGCAATTTTTCGATACCCAGAGAATTTCAGTGGTTGACAACACGAAGACATGTAGAGGACTCTTCGCTCTATCTATATACCGTCATGAATATTAGGCATTTTACTATTTGCTACATACTGCTACCGTTCACCATGCAAACACACCTGTCAGCATTTGGAAATGCTTTGCAACAAGTGTTGTGCCTATTTCCATACTGTTTATAATGTGGCATTCAGCACAGTAACTCTTCTTCACCTCTTTTATATCACTAAGAGAAGAATAGAGCCTATGCTGCCCGATCCCAGCTACAACATCCGTGTTAAGTTATCGGCCGAGAACAAGAAGTGAAGAAAATAGTTCTGTGCGCCAAAAACAAACAGTTAGGAAGAACCTATAGGTCACACACACGAAACTCGAGACGCCCTGCACGATTATACAATAGGCACACTAATTATTAATTATTAACACAATTATCCGGTCTTAACTGACTCATCCCTCCCAACGGCTTACCGCCACATCGTGGGTGGGAGGTGATCCTGGGGGGTCGGGCTGCAAGACAGCGGGGCGATTCATCCCTCCGGCAGGGTCTTTCAAACTAGGAAGGAGTCCGGCCTTTCCTCCAGGGAAGCCTAGCTAAAAGTAAACCACTACCAGGATCCACCACGATGCTGGTATCAAATTATCTCAAGGGAACCACAATGGCTAAACCGACAAATTCCCGGAGAATGAAAATTATGTTGGGGCCCGCACAACCAGTGAAAACGGACCATCCAAGTATCCAAGCAAGTAGTAATTGGCTCACCATGTTCAGGATCAATGATGTTGCAGCGATCGCTTGCAAAGGAACACTTTATGACCAGTGCCAATCCAGCGTTGATAGGCAAATCGAGAACACTTTTCAAAATGTGTGTTTCTCTAGGAATAGAGATCCAGTTTGCCGACCCCGAACAGGCAAATCAATACGAGTTCGAACTTTTTCCACAAAGTCCTTTCTCGATAAACGGCTATGGTAAACGAAAAACAAACATGTGAATCAATTTTTCCATCCTCCGGCTACGTTTGCTCTATATTTGTCCTAGTACACTGTATCACCTCGATAAAATAGCACATCAGCATAGGCCTAAATCACTGAACTATTTTGCACATACAAATAAACGGCTACGAAGTTATAACACTTCATGCTTCAGCAAACCTGTTCAGCTAACGTTAGCAGGGCGGTGAAAGTCTTGATAACGCATCAAGCCGAGTCCTGAACACTTAATACTGGACGAGTTTTTAAAAGAAGTTTTTTTTTCCAGCCAAACACTAACCATGAATGTACGTGTAAGGCTCTGCCACACCATAAGCACGATCAGAGCAACTTCTTGCGAAATATTTAGCAACTGCAAACTGCTTAACAGCATTGAAAGTGAAAAATTGTCAACACTCACTACCACTCGTCAACGGGATTGATCTGTGGAGCACAAAGAGGCATGAACCCAGTTAAGCTGAAGCTATGATATAAGTCACGATGTCGTCAATTTCATTTACTGCCTACTACTTTTTTAATGACAGGATACCATCCCCGATGGGTGATTGCAGATAGCGCCTATAGGTCAATAACACGGCTGAGAGGCAGACGAAATGAAGGACTTGCACGGCGTGGTGGTGAACGTGTTAGCCCCCTTGAAAGTGTAATATGGTGTTCAGTCTCCACCGTAGATACCAGCGGTACGGAGCTTTGCAAATATGTCAGCATTTTGTGGTTGTATTTAACACAATACCCTACCGTGAAAAAATGTGGTAGATTGTAAGTAAAAAGTTAACAAAGTTCACACAATTTACTGTTTTTCTTTATGAGCAAAACGAGCTTGTTGTTGCAGAACTTACTAAATCACAATAGTTGACGTTTCGATGATATCGCCGTCTTCAATGCCTTGAAGGTTCAAAATGACATGCAATCTACTCAGCCAAACACTCACAATTTAAGCAGACAAAACATAGTCCGTAAATCTCCTCCATGGGTCCTGGTAAAATGCCAACGTTTTGAAATGCTGCTCAGCCTCATGACTCTGAGTCATCAACCTTATGCGACTATAATCAGCTGTTCTAATCTTCCCTCATTGGAAGCCACGTAAAAAAAAAGCGGCTCTGAAGAAGGCGATACTGCCGAAACGTTAGCTACTGTTGTATTGTATGGTGTTTTTCTATGGAAGTAAATGTATGCTGTTTAACAACCTCGCGATTGCTGAACAAGAAAACGACACGTTCGTATTCCAATGCCGAGGTTAATAGAAAGTCGATCCTAGGATCAGTTTAATATTAAGATGGCAACAGTGACCTGACTTGTGCCGATGAGTGGAAAAAAGTTGAGGAAGGCAGGAAAGGGAGAAAATGTAGGGAAGATAAAAATCGAAGCGCAGAATAGGTTCACTGAATATTCGAACCAAATGCTAACGCGAAACGGCTAAAATCCTCTAGAGGGTTGGGTTTAGACGACGTCGATTGGAATGGAACGAATACCTCTTTCTCTTTGGCTGCTTTTTTCCTTCTGCTTCTGTAACTGTACTTGGCATGTTCGCAAAGATTTTTAGTACAGTAAAACTCACAGCTTATAAATCCTTTTATGTGGTGTTAATTTCACCTAAATGAAGCCCAAGGAATAAAGACGCCAAAACAAATGCGTTTCCACGGTTTTCCCCACCTTCACGTTCCTTTGCTTTAATTCTCTCTAGAAAGGAATGTAAACTCATCCATTTCCTCTTTTTCCTTATTCTTTTTTACGATCTTCTTTACCTTATCATATGCGTCTATTGTTTTACACGAATAGCTTAAATATCGATTGTTTTGAATGCCTGATTAAATAATTACGGTTGGTACACATCACGAAACAATGAAACACTAAATTCGACGGATAGTACTACTGATAAAAAAATCCACATTCACAAATCGCTTGTAGAGCGATTGTACACTATCGCTGTGATTGCACATCGAACAACCAGTAAACAAGGAACAACCGCGCCTTACTAACTGGGACCCAGAGCTAACCAGCCTAACCGTATAATGCACTCGTCACGATTGACGTGATGACATGGAGATCAATTAAAATAAGGTTTTCTTCAGAAGCCCTAGCCAAGACGAACCGAGCAACAAAGCACACAAAGAGAAGGAAGCATAAATAGGAAAACAAGTGGAAGACAGCGAAAAAAGCAGTATACCTTTGATATGACGGCTATCCACTTATGATACGCCTATAAACTACGGTATGTATCAGTGGATAGCAAAAAGCGCAACCGAGGAGACCCGGCGACGAAAAGTACCCGAGCGAGGCGGTTATGCTAGTAACAAGCAAAGATTTTGGCTGAAGTTGTAGGTACTCTATGAGAAAGTCGTTGAAGAATTTGTCGTCGAAGTACGAGAAATCTCAGAAACGATTGGTTACTTTTAGAAAAACTGTTCTCTTCAGTGGAAATCAGAGATCGGGGACCATGAGAAGACTGACATGTAGTGTTCTGAAAACGAATTGGAAAACTCTGTCAAAAGATCTCAAAGATTTCAAAAAACCATCACGCAGCACCTACGTCGTTACTTTTTCTGTTTTGAAGAATTTAACTCATTAAAAAAAAGAGAAGAAATCAAACGAGATCTGCTCCATAATCCCAGGAATTTGCTGGAAATGCATTCTGAAAAGCGCATCTACTTTATGGCTTCAATTCCTAACGATGTCGGCAATGATGTTGTCGTGACTGCGACTGCCGTTGAATTTACGCTTTTAAATGCCATTCAAACTAAAAAGTGAAGGATCACTACCTTGGAGCAAGCAACGAAATTTTACGATGGCTGCGAAATTGGCGAAAAAAGAGAAGATGCAAGCATAGATCCCAAAGTGATTTTTCTCGCTGCTTTTTACTTAAGCTGCCATTAAATGCTTTCTGGACTGTAGCAAAGTAAGTTTCCTTGCATGTGATGCAAGCGCCTGTTGTCAGCCATATTAACTATGTCGCAGTATGACCGCCCTCAGTTCTATTATGTCATCAGGGAATTCCTTACTAGAGGTGGATGTATGGTAAGAATTTCATTATTGAAGAACCAAAACCCATGGGACACAATGACCCTTGATGAGCAACCCGTAGTCTCCGCACAACCTAGTCATGTGAGGAACAGAGTTCGTTCGGATGCTTTTTCTTCGTAAACGACTGCCTTCTTCTTCGATGATCATTATTAAACGAAGTAACCTTGTTAAATCTAAATGTCGGCTACGTCAAGGCCAACGTATATTAACGGTGATGTTAATTGGAAAAGAAGGGAAATGCTAAGCATTAAATCGAGGTTCCAAGCTCCTTGAAGTTGAAAACCAAGGTTTTAATGGACAATGTATAACAACGCTTTCCTAAGCAAACTCCATTCAATAGAATACTGTTTCCAACGATGGTTTTTCAAATATTTCAATGGTTTTGTTTTTAGGCAGAGAATGACCAACAATAGTTGGGTAGGAAGAATTACGCAGAGAGGTCCCCAGGAATTTGTCGTGCGCAGAAAATGAGAATCTTAACATGCCTTAGTAAACAGTGGTTTTATTATTTATCACTCCAATTATATACCATAAATAATAAAGATGTCCGAGATTTTTGCTGAATTTTTTCTGCCTTCTTCTATCGTTTATTTAATGGCTTAGTAAAGCCTAGTTGTTTCGGTCATTGTGTTTTGCTTTCGGAATGACATAACTTTCTTTGCCGTCTCAGTGAAGACTAGCCTTTGCAAGCCTTTTTAATGAATTTAAGTAGAAAAAATAATAACTTCGCCATTACACAATTTTCTACAAATGCTTAAGGAATCATTGAATAACTTATTAATTTTCGGAGATGACTGTGAAATAAGAGCACTTAATCATTTAACTAAAACATCGTCTAGCAAAATAAAGAATAAAACGAGGATGCGCAATATGGTAGCGGTAGAAATGCTCACCGTTCCTAGAAGGACAGAAGAATATTTATAGGAAGGAAGCGGAATTGCCTTGGGGGCTAATGCAAAGACCATGGAGTATTCGCACGGTGTATCTGGAGTGGGATTTGACGCGGAAATATTCCTCTCTTGAAAAGGCATGCATCTCTAATGTTTCCTTCGGATGAGAGGTTGCAAGGAAGAAACAAGGTTTGGCTTCATTTTTTTGCTTAAAAATATGGTTACGATGAATTAATAACAAAACTTTTCGGTCAGCGCGAAGCCTCAAGCTGCAAAACGCTTAGTCACTATAAAAACTGTCTCATGTTCGTTTACACGTAGCCTTGCCGTGACAGACCGATGCCATCAATGTCATTAAGAAAACGACGAGCATATGTGTAAAAACAGTGAAATTAAATAATTCACTGTAATCTTGGTGAGCAAACACGAAATTGTTACTTTATTCTTTATTTACCAACGAGCCTCCCAACGGTTTACGCGTCTCATCGTGGCTGGTGTTCCTGGGTGTTGGACTGCGGTATACAGCGAGCGGATTCATCCCCTGGCAGGGTCTCCCAAGCTGAGAAGAAGTCCAGCGTTTCCATTAGGAAGCCTAGCTAAGAGAAAAACCAATACCAGGATCCACCACCGTCCTGGTATCAAAGTCGCATGGTGGCAAATCTCTCTCTGATCCACAAGGGGCTGCGACTGCCAGTGGTGGTGAAGACCTGGGGGCAAAGTAAGGCCAGGCTGACTTCGGGATTCCAGGGAACCGCAGTGGCTTAACCAGCAAATCTCCGAAAAATGGTGATTATGCTGGGCTCCGCACAACCAGTGAGAACGGTCCTTTCAAGTTCAAGTTCAATTTCAAGTTATCAACGAGCTGATGTTCCGGCGTATTTTCACCCTCTTCATAGCCAGAAGAGGTCAAGTTGATTGCAATCCACCCACGCAAACAACTCTAACCAAAACCAAAAAAAAGAAAAAAAACACGAAGCCAGCGTTTCAAACGAAATGGTTTCTTCGAAAACTCACCGCTTTCTATGAGTCGACTAAGTATTTCACGTGAAAACCAAAGGCACATAGTTAAAATGGATGGGTAATGTCCTTCTCTCACATTAAAATAGCAGTCTTAAATACAGTGTGATCTCACATGTGATAAAAGAGTAGACCTTCCTGTGGTTCATTTTTTGTATCTTTGGAATATGTCCATAAGCTGCGAAAGTTTTGGTCCCTGAAGTTTTGCATTCCTGCGAGAGGATAATAACCTCTACTTTAATATCTTTCCCACTATGTCTTTGTGTGGTTTGTGCGCCTAGTGGAGTAAGTTGTTTTAAGTTGAAGTTTACCGGTCACCTTGTGTGATCCTTTGTACGGACGCAGATTGGCCTACCCGTTTCACCAACGTATTCGTCCCTGCACGCTTTAAAGGAGACCTGGTAAACCGTACCCGACAGAAATCATGCAATAATCGCTCCTACCGCTTGCGCACATAATGTAGTTTGCGTTGTATATGGACGGTCGCACTGGTGGTTGCGAACTAACTCATATCTGAGAGTGCTCGGTGATATCTCAGTCACTGCCAGCGAAGTTCTTACAGCAGCCCTTTTTTAAGAATCGTTTTATAGCTGCAGCCATTTCGTTGAAAATGAACTGCAGAGTGCCATCTTTGCAACATAGCACACGGCATAGGTCTTCTGCAAATAACGCTAATTTCTCTATTACTAGAGAATTTGAAGAATGAAGAACTTTGCAGACTTATATAAGAGGTTTTCTCTCAATTCTTGTTTTTCTTGTTAAGCAAACACTAGGTGTTACTTTATTTTTTGCTGCGTTAAAGTTGAATTTTCGGCAGTATCGTCTTTTTCATAGCGCTTTTGACTTGCCTTGCAATGAGGAAGAACAGCTGATTTTTCAGCACATAAGCTGAGCTGTTCTTCCTCAGTGGAAGGAACGTAAAAAGCGGCTCTGAAGAAGGCGAAACTGCCGAAACGTCAGCTGCAAAGCAATAAAGAATAAAGTAACACTTTGTGTTTAATCAACAAGAATATCGAGAACTATTTGATACATGAGGAAGTTAACAGAAAGTCGGTCGTGGGAACTACTTTCTCTTAATCTCTTAAGGCGACAACCGAAAGTTTTTTTTTCCAAAAAGCTGAGTATTTATCTGAAAAAATCCCAATTTATGGTAGTTTTGGGAGATCGTTTTTTGGACTTGACGACTCTATCTTTTTCCGCGAGAAGTGGAATCTTGTGCGAAGCAGGCCATGGTCTGGTCTCGTGCGGCATTTTTGTCAACACCTCTAGAGCGTGAGAGAAAACAAATAATTGCCCGAAAAAGAAGAATAACACAGGGAATTTCCTTCACCTCGTACAGAATTCTTTCTATTCCTTAACGGTAGTTTCTATTTCTCGTGTACGTTGTCACATGTGCACTATACAATATACACTGTTAAACGATGTATTATTTGTTCTCTTTAAAACCCTCGTCTAAATCACAACATTCGTTTCAAACTCTCTGAATGGTCAAGTCAATCATAAGAGTTGTCTGTCGTGGTTCTTAGTTCTTCTTTTTGATCTTTTCATTTTAGTTTACTAGTTAGAATACTTCATAATTTACACTTCTTCATGGACATTATTTAAATTGTTCGTTACTGTTTCTCTCTTAATATTATCTTTATAGACGTTTAAGTACCCGGATTTGAGAATTGGTATGATGGGCCTGAAGAAGAATAGGATGCGTAAAACAGTCGAACATTTTGCAACAGGGATCACCACTAGTGGATTTCGTGATTATTCACAGTAAATCAGGTAAAGGGAAGAATTAGGGGACGAACTTGGTTTTCATCAACGCACAAAAATTGTTCTGAAAGTGAATTTAGTCTTCAAGACGATTTGTTTACTTGCATTTGAACAAAGAGAGAATAAAATTCCGCAAGGACGGGGCCGAAACATGGTAAAAAGATGAAATGGAACCCTTATTGGACAATAACAAACGAAAAGCGTCTACTCTTGACAGAACTGTTCCGAGAATGAGGAGTATAGTCAATGTGGTTTTCATTGCTTTTGTCGTGTTCCTTAGAACTCATCCGCCTGCTTGTTTCAACGCGGCTTTCGGGTATTTTGTGAGAGTGGAGTAGTTATACTAATGACAAGTTTAGGATTGCTGAAAAATTCGTGTCATCATTTAAACTTTGGCTCGAAATATTCATGGCAGACCGCGATTATTTTTTAGTGAACGAAATGCAAATGTTTACATCTAAAAAGGACCTCTCTATTTTTTACCGATAAAATACGAGTTCATTTACCCTGTGACTGCTAACTTTCAAGCTTCTGGTGTACATGTAAGGAGATTTGCGTTCTTTTTAAAAATGACTTTTTTTTCCGTATTTTCCAGGGAGTTGTGTGAACAGATAAGAGGTAGCCAGTCGACTACAGGTGACTGAGTGCATATTTGAGCTATACATTAAGAAGCGGTGATCTGTAGGCGTGTCATATCATCAATTTTATCCTCCCAAACAAATTCTGTACCAATTTTTCGACTCCTGAAAGATGGAAAATGTTGGGGGAGCTTCGAGTGCAAGGTCGAACAAGTGTTTTTTGCTAGGCATCTGTGAGTAAAGCGGCACCTTTGTGGAGAAACTGATCCCGAAGCAATAACATCAAGGAATGCACCTAAATGCTTAGCTTCACACGTAATCTGCACTATCGTTATCACTATCTCATGAAACTTCCTAGCTGCTATGATATTTCTCAGCAAAAGCGTTTTGAAGCAATTATATATGCCAGAATCGATGCCACCTATAACACCGACTGAACGATAGGTCTTCAATTTTTTTAAGTGGATCTTCCGGTAATGCAAGGCGATGTGAAAGGCACCCTAATTCCGAAGTGGTTTAGGAAAGTGAAATCTCAAATCCAAGGGTGCGAGAGTAGGAGAGAATAAAATCAATGTGGATGAAATTGCATTTTGCGTCATTTATGATGTCTCCGTTGTGCCTGTAAAACTGGAATAAAATGAGGTGGAATTACAACTATCTTCAAGAAATTATTTACGTATAAAAGAAAAACTGAGCAGAAAACCAAAACAAACAAGCACAAACAAATATTCAGTCATTGCTTACCTTCCCGCACTAGTAGATAATACCTTTCATCTTTAGCATAAAGAACGAATGTTACAAGCAAATTACAAAATCCTGTTGATCTCACAATAAACTCCATCGTATACACCATCATCATTCGTGAATATTTTGTCCTATGCAAAGCAAACTTCGCGTTGCTCTAGTATGAAACCTGGCCATATCAGTGCAATAGAACATTTAAGCTAAGAGTACAACGGATAATATTCTATGCACTATGTCATACTCTGCTCAAAAGAATGCTGGCGTTATTTCTTTCCAGTTTGTCCATTTCAAATTCTATTCCTATAGAAATACATCCCTTCAGCAGCATTGCATTATCTAATCCTCTAATAATCGGCGTCTTCGAAAGTAATAGCTAAAAGTTTCTTCCTAGAGTTGAGTGCAACTGTTCAGTCTTACGAGAAAGTGAGAATTTTATAGCACAGTAGTGGTAGTGCGCTATGGTAATAGCGCATGTGGCGCAGTGCTTGAAGGTGCCACTGCGACACACATGTGGAATCGAACCCCGCGCCCATGGCTCACCAAGTCTTCTATCCCTCCGGGGTCGGCAAATTGACACCACACTTATCTGAGAGGATAGCAGCACTGGCTCGATACATCGGTAGGCCACCGCGAGTCATTGTAAAGCCCAGATATGCATTCAATAACCTCCAACGATATTCAATGAAGTCGAATGCATGGCGCATCCATCCGTAATTGATCAACGCCGAGCGCTTTATCTTTTCTTATTAATACCGAGTGCTTTTCTTTTGCTTTTTTATGTACCACAGAATTCACATATATTATATTATGCATTACTGTATTATTCTGCAGATTCTCTCAAGCATTCGAGTAATGTCTGCATAAACTAGAATTTGAGATTTTTTCCTCTGCATTGAGAATAAATTGAAAGAAAGTCTAGTATAATATAAGAAGCAAGGCTATCCCCGCGTGGTTTACAAGAAACCAGATAAACCGTTCTCGAGCTCATGTAATCACCCTCTCTACCATTTGTGCACATTATGAAATTTAGCGTTGTGGCATAGGCGGTCCTACAGGCGGTTATGAACCAGCTAAAGTCTGAGAGTGCTCGGTGATATTTCAGCTTCTGCTACCAGTTTCTGTGGACTGACGACTCTTAAGCAGCATTTTAAAGCTCTAATTATTCCATTTGAAATAAAATGCAGGGTAAACGGCACCTAGTTCTTGCTAGAATTACCATTTGGGGCATAGTTTTTCTTTTGATCCTATCCCTAAGCCTTAAATTATTTTCGAATGCTGTTTTACTATCCAGCAGCTTATTCTAAGCACTTTCGAACTGCATTTGAATAACAGCGTAAAATTTGTTCTTGGAAAACTTCAAAGGCTGGAATTTCGGATATGGAAGCAGCATTTTCAACGAATCCACTTCTGCAACCAGACTCTAATGTAATGGAGCGCAAACGATTAGAACATTAATGAAGTATGGATTGAAAGAAATACTGACGAATGTACAGTGCGACCTTGGTCTCAAAAAATTTCGTCTTAGCGAATCCGACTTTCAAGGTGAGAAAGGTTGCCATCTTCCTTCTGCATTTGACGATAATGGACTGAAGGCTTTCCTGTAAGCAAATACATGCACAACTCTTTCGGAACTTGTACAGGAACTCGGTGAAAGCTTCTTAACTGCCTTAAAAAAATTTAAGCAGCTTGGAATGTCGAAGAAGATTGACAAATGGACGTTGTGTTGATTGAATAACGATGAAAAAAAAGACGTTGTTCTGAAGTGTCGTTGGCGTTGAATTTGGCGGCAACCACTTGTGTCTCAATGGTATTGTGATGAGCAACAAGAGATGAATCCTCCATGACAACGAGCGGTAACTGGCAGAGTGGATAAGCTGGCATCAGGCTTCGGAGCACATCCCAAAGCTAAAATTGCATCAGAAGGCTTTATTGACAGTTTGTTGGTCTGGTAGCTGACACAAAACGTTCTACGTCTTCTTCCAGCACTTGTCAAAGGAAACGAGTTAATTTTTCTCTACGATGACGTGCAGCTAAATGTCGCACCACGGTCGCTAGAAAGGTTGAACGAGCTGAACTACGAAACTTTATTTCGTCCACCATACTTTCCACACCTTTCGCCTACTGTACTGGCTACCAATTGTTCAAGCACGTCCAAAACTTCATTTTATAAAAATGTGTTTTTATCAAGCTGAGACCGAAACTGCCCTCAACGACTTCAACTTAACAGTTTTATGCAACCAGAGTAAACAAGCTCGTTTCTTGTTTGCGCAAAATATGGATTCTAAGGATCCTATTTTGATTAATAAAGCTTGATTTCAGCATAGATACGCGACCTCAAAGCTACGCATTAAACTGATGAATCAATTCCCGCACACCCCATCCTAATACTTTGCGGTTTCTAGCTGGAACGAAATTGACTATTATATTATACACATGCCTGAAGCTTCAGCAGCTGTATTTATAATATGAGGGGCAACAAGAGTGCTCTTTTTACTACTTTGTAAGCTCAAAACGCTATTAACATTGCTGTCATCGTGTTTAAGAGTGCTCTTCGACATTCATTAATATAATCTGACGTGTCATGGTCGTTTTATTTAGAACAACCCAAATTGATGGTTGAATCCTCTTATGCACTAAATCTCGAGCAGTCCACTATTATTACATCATTCGGTATCCAACTTTTACTATGATGTGCACAAAAGGTATAGTGAGAATAGTGGTGTTCACTAACACGCATAAAGCCTTAGTTTGAACCCGCCTTAAGCTAGCCTGGCCTCCATATCACTGGCTGAGTATATCGGTAGGCCATCGCGATCCATTGTATAAGCCAGATGTGCATTCGAAAACCTCTAACGATGCTTAATGAAGTCGAATGCATAATGCGTCCCTCAGGGATTGAACAATGCCGAGAGCTTTATCCCTTGTCCTTTATTTAGTTTGAAACTTAATCGCCATTATTACAAGCCTTAATCTTCTGCGTTAACTAAGTAGAGAAGTTTAAGGCTACATCTATTCGTTTTGAAAGGTCTAAGCTGTCGAAATGTGCACTTGTATGTGAGATTATCAGTGATTATCAGTGATTATTTGCGTTTTACTTCATTCCAATTGTAGTACCAATAATGCGAGCATGACCGCCGTGTTTGAGCGCTTCGGTGTCTTCTCCACAGACAGGCACCATCCCTATTTGTATTGCAATAAATACTTCGCAGAGAGGTCTCGTACCAGATCTCAGACAGCAAAAGGACCTATCCTACCAGACAAGTCTGGTAACAAGTTGCCGACCTCGGAGGGATGGATAGCTTGGTGAGCTTGGGGCGAAAGGATCAATCCCGCATGTATTGTAGGGCGTCTCCTACCACTGCTCTACATGGGTTATTGAAGTAATGAAATGTGTTGGGCTAGAAGTGTTAAATTATTCATATTATTGTTTAACAAAAGCGAGGTGTTGTTATTTCTTTATTTACGCACAAGCTGACGTTCCGGCGGATTTCGTCTTTCTCAGAGCCTGGAAAGGTCAAGTTGACAGCAATCCACCCGGCCAAACACCTCCATAACCAAACTGAAAAAAATGATAAACCAAGATTTCAATCCTACTGAACACAGATTAGCTTCTTTGCACACTCACCGCTTTCTATGAGTCTTTCACTGAATATGTCACATGGGGACCAACCGCACACAGTTCACATGGAATCGTAATGTGCCCCTCCCATCAAAATAACAGCCTTATGTACTGCCCAATATCACTCGTGATAATGAGGCATTCTTCTCTGCGGTTCATTTTCGGATTTCTGGAATTAATCCAGAACGCCTCGAGAGTTTTGCGCGCTTGTGTTCTCGATTCCTGCGCCAGGATCGTGACACGTACGTCAAAGTCCTCCCCGCTATGTCTCTGGGTCCTATGCGTGCCTAGTAGCGTATTTGGTTTACGTTTGCCGACTAGGTGTTCTTTTATGCGGACACAGAGGGGTCTGCCCGTTTCGCCAATGTATTCGTCTCCGCACGTCTTACAGGAGATCAAATAAACTGTACCCGAACTCATGCGATCACCGTCTCTACCATTAGGGCAAATTATGCAATTCTACGTTGTGCATAAAAGGTCATACACGCAGTTACGAATCAGCTGGCGTCTAAGAGTGCTCGGTGGCATTTCAATTAAGTAACCGATTTCTCTTGGCTGGCCCTTCTTAAGCAGCGTTTTATAGCTGCTCTTAATTCATTTGGAATGAAGGGCAGGATAAACTGATGTTCGAAAGGTGAGAGGAGAGGGGTTATGAAAAGGTATATTCTTATTACTTGACTTTCGGTACGACTTCGTAGTGTAGCCGCTTCCTGATAGGTTGATTTTCACGTTCACGAATGGAAGGCAGTTTTCTCCTGGTCTTTGGCCAGTCTTTGGCGATTGGGTGAATTTAACATACTCTGACTGTTCGTTCAACAACTCGAAACATCTGTCAATTTCCTCTTCTGTTGAACAAATGACCAAGTAGTCATCTATAAATCTACAGTAAATAACGGCCCGAGATCGATCAGTGGTGCTTCCACCTCAGACATGAATGCAATGGCAAGGCTTGGTGCCAGTCGCTGTCCCATTGCCAGCCCTCTTATTTGTGCGTGATACCTCCCTGACTATATGAAGACTGAGCAGTTTAGGCACTCCTTTAAGAGTGTCAACAACTGCTGAACCGTGAAGCCATATATGTTTACTTTTACTTCGTTTTGTATAAGGAGTTCGAAGATGGCTTGCATAGCGGAGTCATTCGACACGTTTGTATAGAGGGCGGTGACGTCGAAGGACTCTATCACGTACTCGCTGTTAGGACGCACGTTACGTAGACGATCCAGCAATAACTGGGTGTTCGTTAGATGGACTGGAATGTACTTTAACTACCGGATAAGGATTAAGGTTTTAAACCAAGTTATTCTATCCGTTTGCTCGCCTACACAGCTAATGATAGGTTTGACCTTAAACAACGATGGATCGCTAGACACAAGATCATTACTGGGTACTAACATATGGGTTTTGATAAGTAGGTATAGGGACGGGACATGTTGGTAAGTCAACTTTGAGTTGAAAGATAACTGATCTTTTAACCCAGCCGTTGATGCCATTTTAACCCATTCGTTGTTTAAGTTTTGGTATTGACTTTTAAATCCGCCCTCAGACGATGGACGATAAAGAGAAGCATCTTCAAAATGCTTTTCAATTATCTCAACGTCTTTCTTTGAAATAGTGGTTACGGTCCTCGCACTGTGAATTGTGTGAATTGGTGAATATCTTACTAACGGGCACATAGCGAAGCAGTGTTCAAAGCAACATTTCGTACTTCCACTGAACTTGGTTGAACTAAGTGATGAAACTGCTCACTTAAGGCGTCCTTTTGTTTTTAAATCCGATTGTAAAATATTCCCTGATATACAGGCACCTCATCCTCTTTTCTCTGTGGTGGTAGATTGACCAGTTGGTGAGGAAGCTGGTTTTTCAATGTACTGACGATGATTTCTCGATCACCACTGTGGGTAATGAGTTCAGAGCCTTACAAATTAATCGGAGAGACTATTTTCGGTCGCATTCATAACTTATGTGCTCTTCTGCCCTGCCTTGTCAAATTTAAATCTGTCAAGCTAACTTTCAAACGATTGACAACGAAGTTTATGGCAATAAAGTTTTCAGCTGGGAAGCCGCAGATACCAACAAAAACAATATTTTTGAAGGGTACGATCCTGTCCTATTTATCGGACGAAATCCCGCTTACTCATTTTTTTTTCGAAGTTTGACACTTTAAGTAATATAGTGGTGGAAATACACACCACGGGCTTTAGAAAATAGAAAATCTCACCGTAGTTAAATAAGAGAATTTTATGCTATTGGAAATTCTCTTTATTCAAATGCTCCATATTGCATTTAAAAGATTTTCTAAAGCGAATTTGCTTGATTTTGCGTTAGCTCTTGCCACGAAGGTGTTTTCGATTATCACCGCAACACCAGGTTTCACATGTGGATAACTAAGCGGTTTATACAGCAATAACAACAAAATACAAGAGAAATAGAAATAAGAGAACAATTAATGTAAGAATACAAGTGAAAACGTGAAAAGAAGATGAAGATAATATAGAGAGCAATGAAGAGCACCAGCGCCATGGAGTATGGTCGCACGGAAGTAACAGAGGAGGGTGTTACGCATGCACTGATCAACAACGGATCTGTGGATGGACGGAGCAGCCTATGGGATGGCTAGACTTTGCTCAGGATCGTTAACTAGGCAGACAGAATGCAACAATGAAGAAGAAAAAGCTGCACATATAGCATGCAGATAATTGGTGTGCTAGGCCGACATGATAAGGTGCAAAATATAATATGGAATAGGTGCACAGCCATGAAGTGCAACTTGTAACAGCGGTATGCTAGGAAGGATCACAGTGGGTAGGGTAACTGTTCGGGCGAGTAACCACTACGTTCGCAATGGACCATAATTTTTGCATCGTGTGACTCATATGCAGGTAGCGGTAGGCATCATTGCCTACGCGTTTACATTGTCCATCGACTTTTCTCCGTCTTCGACAGTAGATGCTTTCTCATGGAAAGATGAGAAAACAAATTAAACTTGTTTAGTTCAGACGACCCGTCATCTTATCTACACTGCGGAATACCGCATCTCCTGCATTTTCTCCACTTTCCGTGCATTCATTGTCGGCAATTGTCTTCAAACACTTCGTGCGTTGTTTCGGCTGTTGCTTAAGGATTCCGTCTGCTTTGTGAATGTCGTAGAATGCTGGCTCGGTAGATTCTTCTTTCAATCTCGGAAAGAGCCGAGCTAAGGCGTTTGCACGTGGATTAGAGGAGAATTGTGGGGACGGGCGGCTCGAACGACCACATTGCATCCTGATGGATGAAGAGGAACGGAATTTTAGCCGACACTGTGCATTCTATGACTTTGAATTTCGTGTTCGCTGTGCCACAATCAAGCGAGATGAACGGGAACCAAATTTCTTTTAAAACTTCTGCAAAGACAGAGGATGAAAAGCTTGCAACAAGCAATTACCCCAAGCAAGATCTTTGGCGCAAAAAGTGATGGAACCGATAGGAACCGCAAAGCACACCAAATCGAACCATGTCGTTTCCGTCTCCTTTGTCCTTGCTTCTCTTTTTAGCGGCCGAACCGACGGTATTGATACGTATCCATAGCATCGACTGGAACATATCTTTGTTGAGATTTTCTCACCTCCTCACCAAGAAACATAGTAAAAAAACCAAGAATATATCATGAAAATAGGATACGCACGGTGTGAAATAAGCATCATCCTAAGAAATATGGTCGAATAGAAAAAATTGGGTTTATGGTAAGGCGTTTGACGGATCGCTGCCCGGAGCAAACATCGATGCGACAGCAGAGCAGACAAATACTTTAATAAATGACCACTATGTTTGCTATAATTATGTAGAAATAAGAAGTAGAATTCACGAGAAGAAGTGAATTAAGGCGAAGAGATAGGGAAGCAAAAAATTTGATGCAGTGTATGGAAGTTAATGAACCCAGATGATTAAAATCGATGATGAAGTGCACGTGTGACAGTTGAAACAAGCGATAGCTTCACAACAGAAGACGTGGCCACGCCCCCTAAGTTTGCACGGAGCGACGGAGAGATCAGTTGCCTCCGCTTTAAGGCCGACAATGTTCATGTGTACGAATAACCACGCAGGATCCACTTATTTCTGCTCGTTTCTTCTATTGTTTATTTTTTTTAGTATAGTTTATATGTTTGCTAAATTTCATGTATTTGTTCTGTATATTTAAAACACATATAATGCGTGTTTTTCATAGAAAAGAAGTTCTCAGCATTGATCAATCGCTGAGTGATGCGCCATGCTTTCGAATTCACTGAGCATCTTTGGTGATGATTGCATACATACCCGGACTTTGCAGTGATTCGTGGTGGCCTACCGATGCATTGAACCAACGCAGGTATTCTCCAAGACAAGTCTGGAAGCAATTTGCAGACCCCAGATGGGTGAAAGGCTGGAGGCACTGAGGCACGGAGATCGATCCCATTAGTATTGCAGGGCATCGCGCCCACGTTTTGTATATTTGATATATGTTCACAACACTTTTTTAAACGACGTTTTTTTCACATCTATTGTGCAGACCCCACACCTCTCGTATTCGATTCCTTTCCCCGTACCTATCATACACGAAGGCCTTCCAGCTTCTCACGTTTAGCTTCGGCTGCTTCTTGAGGATTTTCCTTCATCATGATTATCTTTGAATGCTGGCCCAGTCATTGTCCGCAGACCCCTGAGGTCGTTACCCTAAAGTATTCCCTTATGGTTTGTAGAAAGTGAACTTTTCTTAGAAAGTAGGGCAAAGTTTTCTCAACTCCGGAACGATGACAGGCTCGCCGAGTGTAGAGCGAGATCGAACGGTGCTGCCGATGACCGGTATCACAACCACTGTGCCACCCGCCCTATATTCGCAATATTTTACACATTTCGAGGTTCTTCGTTCCCGCTACGACTAATGAGAAGGAGGCCAGGGAGTCACCTACCAAGCTCCGTCTTAGTATTGGCTCACTCTATACGATTGATGGAAATATCTTGCTTCTTGCTTCCTGGCACTATTATTTCGCCACGTGCTAGCTATTCTAACACCGACTGCTGTAAGGCGGATTGTCCGTTGAAAAACCAATTGTTATCAACAGACAATCGTTGTCATTAAAAACAATCCTGCACAAAGGAGCATCGTCGGGAAAGGATGACTCGAACTGTTTTTCACTGACGAAGGTTCGACTTGGTACGTTGACGAAGACACCACATAGCGTCGAGAAGCCCAAGGAGTGTAGACCATCGACTCGGAACATCGGCGCTGTGGAAGATAAAAACATTGAAAGGATAGCCGAATAAATGCTTGCTAACAACGTTTGGCAAGCTGGAGAGCTAAGAGAAATTTATTCCACTTCTTAATCTCGATAATCTTGCTGAAACATAAACCATCGCTGAAAATCGTAGTTAATCCAGTGGTTTTTGTATTTTATTTGCTCGTTGTACACATAAATGGTTGTCAGCGGTTCATGCACATTAATTGCTTGGGCGAATCTATATGTAATGTACCAATACTGAGATGTATGAAAAAACCCTCAAAATAGTGAATTGAAATGATTAGACTGGAACTTTGCTCCTCTCATCGATCTACCGCCTCATCGTCGCTGGGAAGTACTCCTGGGTGTCGGACTGCGATGCACAGAGGGGGGATTCACCCCCTAACAGGGTCTCCCAAGTTGGGAAAGAGTGCAGCGTTTCCACTAAGAAACCCAGCTAAAAGTAAACTACAAGCAGGATCCGTTGCCATCCTGGTATTGAACTAGTCGCATGGTAGAAAATCTCCCTCTGATCCACAAAGGTAGCTTCTGCCTTTGATGGTGACGACCCGGGTCAGACTTCGGCCTGGCTAAGTTCGGGATACCAGGGAACGAAGACGCTTAAACGAGCAAAACTCCGAAATAATGGAGACATGCTGGAGCCCGCACAACCAGTGAGAGTGGGCCATCCAAGTATCCAAGTTGTTTTTGCTATAGTTAGGGATATTAATCAGCTCGTCAAATAGTAACATAACAGATGATAAGTTAGAGGTGGACCAATAATGTCGACTGTGATGATTAATGGCCAGGATCACTGGTCGTGATGTGGACATCAGCAAAACTAACCCTAAAAAATTTCGAGTCTAGCCGCGAACGATTCAAGTGAATAGATTTCTAAAATGGGGAAATCGCAGCAACTCGTAGGTGTATCTGAAAGCAACAAACCTCCAGCGGACGGATGCTCAACTACAGGAGCTTTCGGGCCTTTCATTGTCTGGTCCAATGTTTTTACAACAAATATGGATTAAAAAAATTAAAGCAAATGAAGTAAAGATGGTACCAGCGCCTCGCAGAACGGAAATATATTAGAGCATTCCAGATAAATCAATGGCACACTGGTTCAACAGCCAAATCTGGTCGGAATTAAACTACTTATAGGAATTACTGCCATTCTGATATCGATCTAGTTACAACGTTGCAAATCTCCATTCTATCAACAAAGCCAGTGCTTGTGTTACAATCAGAGGGCTGAACCCCTATCTTGAAACAACTCTAGCGAATATGACAAACGCCTGAGCCGACAAGAAATTAACTTGTGTCCCGCACAACGTTTGTTTCCGCCTGCGTCGTCACTCCGCCAAGCAACCGGTCAGTTAAAAAAGTGCTCCTCACGCAGCAAATATTTCGTAGATATAATGACCCTTAGGCAAAGAATGATGATCGCCCAAAACTAGAGTGAGGTAGAGCGCGGCCCATAATAATCGTACGTTTTTTGAATAGCAGTTTAATAAAAGCATCTTCATTTTTACAATCGAAAGCCTTTTCCGGACTATCAGCTTTTTTATTTCGCTGCCTATTATATTTTTTTCAAACAGGGTATTACGTGTTCTATCCCCACAGCAGACACCCGCGGTCGGAATTTTGCAAATATCTCAGCACCATTTCGCTTGTGTGGACCGTTGGCTTGAAATCATTTTAATCAAATGTAAAGAAAAATGTCGGTTGAAATAAATGTGTTACTGTCTTCGGCCTCCGACGTAAATTAAGTGGAAATTTGCAAAAATCTCTGTGCAAATCTCACGTTCTATATGACGTAGTCATTTGCTTCCACTCACAGCTGGAAGCTGCTATTGTAGCCTTCTTCACTGATGACATTGCCTCATTCAAGTTGCTGTACTCGAAAAGGATTTTCTTATCCTTCGATGTATTTGTGGAACCTGAGTATGTCATTTCATTGAAAACGTTTACTTCTAAGTTATCGAAAAACGGTTTCTGAATTGCTAAAATCTATAAAAACGAAAGAGCTCTTTCAAAGCAAGAAACAATAGGTAACGCCTAACTTGTAACATTAGCAAAAGCATCAAATCCCTCGCAGTACGAGAATTATGTTTACAAATAAACGATTCCTCAAGTTGGAAAATTGTAACCATCACAAACAAGCAAAATACGGAAAAAGTAATGATGTATATTAGCAGTAGAAGGACTGGCAGAGAAGTGGCTACTGCGGTAGCTTAGGTTCTCTGCATTCCAAGTACCATGTGGCGAATGAGAGGCGATAACAAATAGAATTCTGTATAAGACGTACCTGGACACGCTCGCAAAGTGAGAGAGGCTTAGCGGCCTCTCTCGGCGTCGGCCACACGTCAAGTGAGCTCGGTGAGTAAAAGTTTAAGCTATATCAAGCATCAAAATTGATAACTGTAGTTATCAACAAACTTTATAGAGGGTCAACTAAGGACGCTTCGTCATACCAAGCAGTGATTATTTGGCTGTAGCACATGTATTTGACCATTTCCCACGGCAAGTTTTTTTCGTTTTCCACAGACTTTGCTCCGCATGAGTTGATTTCACTTTTCCCTTTGGTTGTATAGTTTACAATAGAAGGCTTTTCGACACACTTTGGTGGTTAATCCATGCTACCAACGGTTTACCGTTTCATAGATATAATCACCTGGGTCACCCGTATCACCTCTTCCATTTTTTCTCTATCGCGTACAAGAGTAGCCCAATGGGTTCTGATCATTCTAGAGACTCGTTGAGCACCATATCTTTCTTCTACGGTTTTCGTGAAAAACCATGACTATCGGGTTGATGATCTTCTTGCTGTGCGTTTGACATCCTGAATAATCCAGTCACTAATGGCTCTTGTCCATCGGTTGCCATTTATACGCTTTAGATGACCGGCTCACCTTGCCTTCGACTCTTTAGCGTATAGAATGGCATCTTCGATTTTAATCGTTGACACAAGTCAGAGCTTCGGATTCTTTTCCTTACTTTTGTAACACGGGATACTCCTATCATCGCCCTTTCGTCTTCGGGCTCAATAAAGATGAGTGGTACTTCACCCTCTCCCAACGGTTTGCAGCCTCATCTTGGTTGGGAGGTGTTCCTGGGTGTCGGACTGCAATGGACAGCCGAGGATTCGTTCCATGGCAGGGTTTCCCAAGCTGAGAAGGAGTCCGGCGTTTCAATCAGGAAGCCAAGCTAAGAGTAAACCAATACCAGGATCCACCACCGTCCTGGTATCAAATTCGCATCATGGCAAATCTCCCTCTGACCCACAAGGGCTGCGACTGCCCGTGGTGGCATCGACCTGAGGAAGACTTCCGCCATGCTGACCTCGAGACTCCAGGGAACCGTAATGGCTTAACCAGCAAATCTCCGAAAGATGCAGATCATGCTGGGGCACGCATAACCAGTGAGGACGGGCCTTTCAAATGGGTCATCTGAACTAAACAAGTTTAATTTGTTTTCTCATCTTTCTAAGAGAAGGTATCTTCTGTCGAAGAAGAAGAAAAGTCGATCGACAATGTAAACGCGTAGGCAATGATGCCTACCGCTACCTGCATATGAGTCACACGATGCAAAAATTATGGTCCATTGCGAACGTAGTGGTTACTCGCCCGAACAGTTACCCTACCCACTGTGATCCTTCCTAGCATACCGCTGTTACAAGTTGCACTTCATGGCTGTGCACCTATTCCATATTAGATTTTGCACCTTATCATGTCGGCCTAGCACACCAATTATCTGCATGCTATATGTGCAGCTTTTCTTCTTCATTGTTGCATTCTGTCTGCCTAGTTAACGATCCTGAGCAAAGTCTAGCTATCCCATAGGCTGCTCCGTCCATCCACAGATCCGTTGTTGATCAGTGCATGCGTAACACCCTCCTCTTTTTACTTCCGTGCGACCATACTCCATGGCGCTGGTGCTCGCTCTTCATTGCTCTCTATATTATCTTCATCTTCTTTTCACGTTTTCACTTGTATTTTTACATTAATTGTTCTCTTATTTCTATTTCTCTTGTATTTTGTTGTTATTGCTGTATAAACCGCTTAGTTATCCACATGTGAAACCTGGTGTTGCGGTGATAATCGAAAACACCTTCGTGGCAAGAGCTAACGCAAAATCAAGCAAATTCGCTTTAGAAAATCTTTTAAATGCAATATGGAGCATTTGAATAAAGAGAATTTCCAATAGCATAAAATTCTCTTATTTAACTACGGTGAGATTTTCTATTTTTCTAAAGCCCGTGGTGTGTATTTCCACCACTATATTACTTAAAGTGTCAAACTTCGAAAAAAAAATGAGTAAGCGGGATTTCGTCCGATAAATAGGACAGGATCGTACCCTTCAAAATATTGTTTTTGTTGGTATCTGCGGCTTCCCAGCTGAAAACTTTATTGCCATAAACTTCGTTGTCAATCGTTTGAAAGTTAGCTTGACAGATTTAAATTTGACAAGGCAGGGCAGAAGAACACATAAGTTATGAATGCGACCGAAAATAGTCCTTCCGATTAATTCGTAAGGCTCTGAACTCTTTACCCACAGTGGTGATTGAGAAATTATCGTCGTAATTGAAAAACCAGCTTCCTCACCAAATGGTGAATCTACCAGCATGGAAACCTGC
Source organism: Angiostrongylus vasorum (assembly GCA_018806985.1). Lineage (NCBI taxonomy): Eukaryota > Metazoa > Nematoda > Chromadorea > Rhabditida > Metastrongylidae > Angiostrongylus > Angiostrongylus vasorum. The sequence continues at coordinate 94,362 of JADANN010000030.1, read as the reverse complement.
CATCCCGTTGATCGTCGAGTGACTCGATGGGGTGCCAGTAAATCTTCCATTTTTCCCTTTCGCGCGCAAGAGTAGCCCTGTGGATTCTGCTCACTCTAGAGACTCGTTGAGCGTCATATCTTTTTTAGGCTTTTTCGTGAGGATCTCTGACCATCGGGTCGGTGGTCTGCCTGCAGTGCGTTTAACATCGCGAGGAATCCAGTCACTAGCAACTCTTGTCCACCGGTTGTTGTTTATACGCATAACGTGTCCGGCCCACCTTATCTTCGACTGTTCGTCGTACAGAACGGCGTCTTTGATTCTGGATCGTTGACGTAGGTCGGAGCTTCGGATCCCTTCCATTGCTTGTTTAACACGGGATACTCATAGCCTCGTCATTTTGACTGCGCGTTCAATCAATGCTTCTTTTTTTGAGACTGGAATCAGAAGTTCCGCAGGAACCCCTCCTCTGCCAAATCGCTGATAGGCAAGCGCGCCTTCAATAGGAGGTTCAAGACCAAACTTACAACAGTTTGTTTGCATTCTTCACGGATTCTTTCGAAAACTTTACGATATATTTTCAGTTGTTGTTATGAATTGTAGCGTAGATTTATTCTTTTCTGTAGAACATCATTAGTTGATGACATAACCTATGCAGCGGCGGTTAAGACCCACTCTAGCTACATTTCTTGTTCAGAAATTCGGAAGCTTCATTGAAATTCCAAGCTCATCGGTTGGAGCGATTATTGGGATAACAGGAAAAACAATCAAATCCATAGAACGGAAAATAGAGCTATTGAGAAATATTTCAAAGTTTCTATTTCATGGTTGTTCAAGATGGTTAATTTACAGTAATGATTAAGCACAGCACATTTAATCGCAGTGAACAATTATCGGATTGGCTCTTGAGGCTTCGGATGAGAAGAAGGCTCTCAGCTGCTGGCTCATCTTTTTGTTTAGTGGCGATCTGCACGGATTATCTCACGCGCAGGCCACTTTCTGCCTCGATCTAATCAACATATTTATATATTTATAGGAGCGTTGTACATAGTTCTTCTGTATATGAGCATAATTTTTCGTTAATACACTATAAAGGTTTTGGTGTCTGGCTGTTTCTAATTTCAAATTGCGAGAAAAATGTGATAGCATTCGGCATGGAAGTCTAGAAGAACATAGAGATTAGCTAGGCAGCGCTTCTGAGCCCATTCATTACATACTTTTGGTCATGGGGCTGGCGGAACGGTTAGTGATGCCGTGATCGGGAAACAAAGGCGCTCGATAGATCACCGCTCCAACACTCTCCTCTAATCCACGCGGGAACATCCAAGCTCAGCTATCTTCAAAACTGCAAGAAGTTCGACTCCACCAGTATTCTACAACATTTATATAAAAGAATAAATCCTCCACAGCAGCTAAAAAGAACACGCGAACTGTTCTAAGACCACTGTGCACGATGAATGCGAGCAGATGAATCGAATGAAAGAAGTGCTAGGATCAACACACTAGATGGAATGGCGGGCCATGTATCAACAATAGTATTAATAATAATATGCAGATATAATGATAATGGTTAGTTATATTGAAAAAATGTTCTGTGATAACCTAGCGCTTCTCGTCCATTGAATAATGTAGACACGAAAAAGTGTTTCATTGTTTCGTTACGTTAATATTGTGTGTAATATAATATTTACACAATGTATGTTTGCTAAAATAAACGATGCAATGCAAAAAAATAAAAATAAAAAGAGCTCTTGGTGTTGATCAATGTCTAAGGTTCCAATCGCGATGCACTCGACTTCATCAAGCATCGTTGGAGGTGATTGAATGCAAACTTGCACCTAAGATAACTCGCAGTGGCTATCGAGCCAGTGCTGCTAGCCTCTCAGACAAGTCTGGTACCAATTTGCCGACCTCGAAAGGATGGAAGGCTTCGTCAGCCTGGGGGTGCGGGATCGATCCCATGTGTATTGCATTGAGCCTCTGACCACTGCGCTTTGATGCAATATAAGAACATATAATATAATAACATACTTGGATACTTGGATGGCCCGTCTTCACTGTTTGCGCGGCTCCCAGCACAATTTCCATTTTCTCGGAGTACTGCTGGTTTATACATTGTGGTTCCCTGGAGTACCAATGTCAGCCTGGCCGAAGTCTACTCCAGGTTGTCACCACCACAGGCAGCCGCAGCTCTCGTGGATCAGAGGTAGATTTGCCACCATGGGACTTTAATACCAGGACGGTGGTATGGTGCATCCTGGTATTGGTTTACTCTTTTGCTGGGCTTTCTGGTGGAAACACCAGACTCCTTCTCAGCTTTGGAGACCATGCTGGAGAGATGAATCCCCAATGTACATCGAAGCCCAACAGCCAGAACACCGCCCAGTCAAAATGAGGCGGTAAGCCGTTGGGAGAAATATAATAACACATAGTTAGTAAAAAATTAAATACAGTATAAAGTCAACAAAATATTACACCACAACGTGCAATAGAGTGATATAATATAATACAATGTAATAAAGTACTTCACATTATCAGTTGTCGCCCTGTTTATTCTCGAGTGACAGGAGCGGGTGCTAGCAAGAGTTACATTTCTCCAAGGGCGTGCAAGAGCAACCCTACGCTCTCTGTTCGCTATAGAGAGTCGCTGAGCACCATATCTTTCTTTCAAGATTTTCATTAAACCCCCCTGATTTTCGGTTTGCAATCTTCCTACGGTGCGTTTTACATCCCGATGAATTCTGTCGCTTACGGGTGTTTTCTATGGATTGTCATTCACATTTACCACGGCTTCGAATCCTTCAAATCTACGACATTTTGGCGTTTTGAACGACTTCTTCATATTTGATCATTGATGAACGTCGGATCATCGGATCTGTTCCTTCACTAGTGTGACACGAGATGCTCGTAGCATCGTGCTTTCGAAGGCACGTTCAATAACGCAGAGTAATCTTCCATCCTGCTTACTTGGCCACCAGGTTTCTGACGCATGCGTTAAGGCAGGAAGAATCGTGAAGTCAAGGAGGTGGGCACGAAATCGGATGTTCCTTGTTCTCCTCACTACATCATCGATACTCCTGAAAGCTACCGATGTCTTGTGAAAATTGTGGACACCAAGAGATGCTTCATTTTGCAATAAACTAATATTGCGTGGAATAAAATATAATTCGTACAATATTAAATGATGCAGTTTAACCACACGTAATACAGCAATGTGTTACGTAGTATGTGAGAATAGGTTGTAATAGTATGCAAAACAGTAATATAACACAAAATAATACAGTAAAATACGCTTATACAACGAGATATCAACAAAATATTCACTGAAGGTGTGAAGAAGTACATTATGGCGATGAATATCAGCATTCTTATGTGTTGGTGTTGTTTTGTCTAACGCAGTTACACTTAAAATAATCTCCAACTCTTGTCGACCAATGGAAGATTTCTCGCCGTTTTTAGATGATCTTTTTCTCATCGCAAAATGAGTCCATGTTTGTTCCTAGTCAAATGCGCTTCACTGCCTTGTGAAGAGATTACCTTTGTTGGTTTTATCTGCCTAGTCTGGTGTCGTTAAATATGCTGTCTGTACTAAGATCCTCCAGTCAGGAACCCACCGTTCTCTTGCTGAAATGACGAAATCGTAGAGGATTCTCTGTCAGGGAATATTTGTCAGACATCTTTTAATTCGTTTATAAATTTTCTTGAATATTTGAAAATCATAATTTCAAGCATTAATAATGCAATATTGCTGTAGCAAAGTTGCATATGTATGAAAAAAATCATAATCGTTTTACAACCCCTATGCACACCATCTTTTTTTTCTGTGAAAAAGTGCATGAAGTCGTCGGCTCTCTCACGTTGCATTCCTGATTCCTTGTTTCTCCAAACGGCATATTGAGGTCACGGGTCTAGAAGCGTGTTCTTGACGGCGGCTATTTTGCCATCCAAGTGTTGCACCATACTTTTCCCACGCGAAGGCGATTGATTGAAGCCGCGTTCATCAGTTCTTAATAGTTCTCGCTGCAAACCGCTGCCGATAATCCATAAGGAGAATTGTTAAGACGTGAAATAGCCTGCTGAAAAAATTAGGATCTCTGCAGTCAATTTGTGCGTAAAGAGGTGTATCAACCAACCAGAAATGATTGGATTGGTGAGTGAAGTGGACTTGACAGATTTTGATAACCCAACTCGTTTTGATTGTGGAATCACCTTGAAACTGTCTAACAAGAAGATTTGTTTGTTTCAACGATCACAAATGCTTTTTTGCTTTTTTTTTGTCGATTTGTCGACATCACTATGTCTACGAGAGTGGTGCACCGCAATGACTAAAGATGAACTACAGCTCAAATGTGGTCATTGTATTGGTCCTGTATCCCGACAGACTACGCTTCCTAACAAGCCTGGGTTGAAGTACTGCTGCCGTACTTGCTTGGGAGGTTAATAATACTGGCTTCATAAAAGCATGCATGAGCCATGTAAGTCACTGTATAGGCAAGATATGCATCCAGTTATCTCTACTTTGCTTAATGAATTTGGAAAAAAAGAAGATCAAGCCCAGAGATCTAGGTATTGCCTTTTTTCCCTAACTCTTGATGGCTTTGAGAAGATCAAGTATGTTACTCTTTTATCTACCGAGACCGAAAAAACTTGCTTCCTTCCAGGATATTGTTGATTTTTAATGTTGGTACACTTTTTAGCAAGGATTCCTGTTGAAAATATTGTCGAAGTCTCCTTCCTGAGTAATTATGCGCTCGATGGGCCTTCACTGTATACTGCACTTCGATATCTAACTACTCCACAATGATACAGCAGTTCATTATCTTCCATATGAATATAAATATGTATGTGCATACACTGCAATCAAAAATTCACCTCCACTCAGTGGAATACTGCAACACAAGAAAGAGGTCCAAAAATCTCCTGCATGCACTGTGTTGAGTCTAAAAGATCGGTTATTATTGTAGGAGCTATGTAGTGTCACTTAGCAATGGTTGAATCCTAACATATATAACTCGGGAATCTTTTTAATGCATTAATCTCACGTTCTCCAGTTCACCATTTAAAGTGACAACTCCGCCACACAGGACAGCTCCACCCTCCTTCTGTGCTAGAGAAGTGTACGATTTCACCTTAAAAAGCGATTTTTTTAACTCAATAGGCCTTAATTGCGTATTTAGAGGAGATGGAAACTCATTTAATGAAATATTTACACACATGGTTAATAAAGGGACGCAAACAGAATATTGGACACGATCAGTGTAGTGCAAATGATCTGGTATCTATGTATGCAGTGTGACAGTTTCAGTCATATTCTTCAGGCCAACTTCGATCATGTCTTCTAGTGATTTCAAAACATGGAAGATGAAAAGATAGAACCTCCAGAGTTAATGAATTCTTGAGGATTGTGCATGCATTTCATTTAATAAGGTATCGCAATGATGAGCGATTGCATGTCCGTACTGCACAGTGAATTGCGGAGACTTGATTAAACAATTGTTGTTGTCCCTAGTCTAACTATGCCATTAGCCATCACCCGTCAACGGGAATGATCAGGGGAGCAAATTGGCATCGAATCCAATTAAAATTAGTCTGTGGTCGAAATCGCAATGTTCAACCTTTTTATTTACCACCTATTACTTTTTTCACGCCAGAGTATGTGAAATACAAGCATTGTCATTGTTGACTCCAAAAAGTCCGATGCTAGTTCGCCATGCTCGGGAGGGGGCGGGAAGGGGGGGTGTAGATCTTGAAGAACTAGGGACGCTGGATTAAGTTAACGACAGATACCACGTGTATAGTAAGGTATCCCCTAACCACACTACGCTAAACGTGCCTATTTTAAAATGTACCTTTCCAAAATATCTCTCTGAGTTCACTACACGAAGTGTAACGTCCGACAATGGATCGCCGACGGTATACTGAAATTACAGGGTGGATAATGATCACAATGACAGTGCTGACATCTTCATTTTGAGATTCATGAAATAGTCATGCCTAAAGCTTCTGTTACACAGTGCAGTAATTTTTTTAATTTTTAAGAATCTGTACTATAAAGCTTGAACCTTTTCTGCCTCCTTCACGAACTGTTCTATAAAATTTTTTATTTACTGACGAAATACGACTAGAACAAAGAAGAATCTGGCCTCGATTGGTGAAGCAGAATCTGAAGAAGGAAAAGAAAAGTAATACGCCGCAGGCTATATTAGTATTGGAAATTAAATTAAACTCATTTAGAAAGAAAGCTTTTCTTTGCATCCATTTATCCGGGACCACATTGCTATGTTGAAAAGGTATTCCATGATAGTTAAGTGAAATCTGTAGTAGCATTCCTGATTTGAGCATCCAGACTTATGAAAAGTTCGAAATATGCAAAACACCGGCTAACAGTGGATCAGAATCAATAATGCAAGGATTAACAATTTTTTAAATGATTGAGTTGACACGAGATTATTATAAAAGTTTTATTCAGCTTACAACTTGGCGCATTTTCCTTCACAGCCGTATTGATCGGAGTCGATTGTCCACCGTTCTTCATTCTTGAGCTGTGGATCTTCGTGATCGCATCGAGAAGAACCCAATGGAGTGGAAGTACCGCTTGAATGAGGAACGTCACTCGGCGGTAGCCTTTTAATTCTGACTCGTGTTAGTCGGCCGCCGTCCATTATGATCTGCATATTGGCGGCCAATGCGTCCCGCAGCAGTCGGTGCTTTATTTGCTGGCACGTAGCGTGACGGAAAATTTCCCATTCGAGCGGTCTTCCATTCCACTGGATTCGACTCGGTGCGACAACACCACATCGCGACAACGACCAGCTGTGAATCATCCACTTCGGCGAAGCTCTGACATTCGAAATCTGTCAGATCTTTGAAATTAAGGAGATTATACATCGTTAGCGAAACATAGATAGGCCGGTCACATAATGGGAAGAATAGGCGACAGATGGACGAAAAGAAAAGTAGAATGGACTCCAAGAGAATGAAAACGTCCTCCAGTACGACCACCTACACGTTGGGCGGACGTGTTCGTAAACAAAGTTAATCATCTGTACCCGCAGCTGCAGTTGTTTTATAGATCACAGTATGAGACTCGCAAGTGCTACCAGGCTCGAACAAGACCACCACCATGGACTACGATTGCGAGAGAAAGGAACGAATGGCATATGTTCTGGGGTCCGCACAGCTCGTGAAGACGGACCGTCCAAGTATGTAAATACCTTGTAATAGTTGGAAGACAGGTTACGTCGCCTGAAAGATACACAATAGTCGAATTCTTTCCACCCATTTCAAGCAATGCCTTCTTATTTAATTTTCAACGTATTCGTGTAGCTTTCTTGCCAACATCAGTACATTATAACAGAATTTAATAGTCTTGAGAATCAATGTGATATAGTTATTGATAAAAATCTTGGCATTTACTTCCAGTGAAGCTGACCAACGGCATTTTAGGATGCTCAACGAGACGTTGTCCGACCGAAGCACCGGTTCCAATGGCCATATTCACGACTCCAGGCGGAATACCTGCAAGAATTAATTATTGTACTAGGCTGAATAAACAATTTAACATTAAATAGATAGATAATTGATGAGCCACCTGCTTCTCGAAATGCATGCATCAGAATCCATGTAGTAACAATGGTTAGCTCATTCGGCTTAGAAATGGCATTATTACTAGTTGCTAACATGGGAGCCAGTTTAAACGTTAACTGAATTCATGTGCGGTTATTCATCGGTAATCATTAGCTTAAGACTGACACACTGTTCTGTATTTATCAAAAATCTTGAGGTGTTGTATCTGTTAATTAGTGTTATAATATTAGTGACTCTATCATTTACATTTGGCAGTTAATCGCTAATCCCTCCAACGATCGCTATCCCGCAATGATTCACCACTTAGTCATGTCTGTTGGATTTTCATGAATTCGATACCGGGGCTAGTCCACCAACAGAGTCTCCCAGACTGAGAATCTCAGCAAGTTCTAGGTTTTCATCGGAAATCCATCTCAGAGTAAATCAGTGCGATGAATCGCCTCCTTCCTGCCAACAACATTGTCGTTAGCAGCCAAGATGGCTGCGGACCTGGGAAGGGTTCAGCACGGTGTCGAGACATTAACAAAAAAAAACTTTTTTAATCAGCAAATATCAGTCAGCCGAAAATGATGCTGAGTACAACACAACCATTCAGTATTTGGTAATATGATGCATTCAATTGATCCATTAGGTATTGATCACCATAAATAATGACTTACGTAGATACTAACACTTGCAAAACAACTATCCATCATTTTTCAAGCCTATTTTCCTATCAAATATATGCAATTATGCATGCATTTTATTAATGCACTATATGCTTAATAATTACTTGATACTTGAACAGCCCGTCCTCACTGGTTGTGCGGGCTCCAGCACAATCAGCATTTTTCGGAGATTTGCAAGTTAAGTCATTGTGGTTCCATGGAATCCCGAGATCAGTCAAGACAATGTCTGCTCCAGGTCGTCACCACCAGTCGCAGCCTTTGCGGATCAGAGGGAGATTTGCCTCCATGCGACCTTGATAGCAGGACAGTGGTGGATCGTGGTATTGGTTTACTCCTACCTAGGATTCCTGATGAAAACGCCGGACTCTTTCTCAGCTTGAGAGACCCTGCAAGGGGGAACGAGTCTTACCGCTGTACATCGCAGTCCGACACCCTGGAACACCTCCCAGCCACGATGAGGCGGTAAACCGCAGAGGGGATATGCACTATATATATATATATATATATATATATATATATATATATACATGTATATATATATGTATATATATATATATATACATATATACATATATGCAATTTTATGAAAAAAAGACAAAGTCGGAAATTATTTGTTTTGGAAATGTCAGGAGGACAATTTATGCTATACGGATGAAGAATAAGCGCTCGGCGTTGATCAATCCTACACGGACGCGTAATCATCCATTCAGCTCCGCCATGAATCGTAGAGGTCGTTGAATTTGGCCTATACGGTAAGTTACAGGTGCCTGCTAGTCTATCAATCAGTGACTTTCAACTTTTCGGGAAACTGTGGTGTCAATCTGCCGACTTCGAATGGTGAAAAGAAGGTTCGTCAGCGAACATTGTGTGTACTAAAGGACACTTGTAATCGTTACACTATAGTTGCCAATTTGATACGAACCTCTGAAAAATTAAGAGGTTGGGAAACTTACCAAGTACAGGGAAGATTCCACGGGGCTAGCGACACCAACTGAATCGTGCTTCACATAACTGACAGCATGGATCGGTTCGCCTATTAATGTTGATCTATTGTTTAAAGATTGCAATTAAGCACGATATGGCTTTGCGATGAGTTGAGTGTAAAATACTCGACCCACGGTGATGTATGATGGTGCGATGATGCAAAATGGCAGTAGCTACGGTGACGTTAGTGACGGATGTTCATTGCAAGGTGAATGGATTAGGCGTTCAGTGACATCTCTTAATAACTCAAAAGACTGACTTTCTATAAACCTCGGCATAGATAGTTGATATATTTATTTATGTGATCTTATAAACTGATCTTCTTTAGCTGATCCGAGGTTGGTATAGGTGTTCGTTGACGTTGACTTTGTTGTTGGTGTTGTTTGTCGATGGCTGACGTTTCGGCGATTTCGCCTTCCTCAGAGCCTGGACGTATTTTATATTAGAATACTTTAGTTATTTGGTGTGAAAGGCTAAAGTATCAATGAAGATCAAAGTTTTAAATAGATCTTATAAATAGTTCAGTAACATCTTTGAAGGTTCCAGTTGACAATGAAATACTAAAGATTGTTAACAAGAATGGAAGGAGAGAAGAATTCAATCTAAGTTCGATTACTGTAAATAAAATCTACTGACGAGGAAACCATTACATATGAACGCAATGGTTGAAATGCACAGCAAGGGTTCGAATGATCAATGCCATGTGACCTGGACCAGCAGTGAAATGAATGGGGTTAGATCGATGATATGTTTTGCTTTCCATTCTTTAATCACCAGTTTAACGTACATCGTTAAGAAGTAGTGGCTCATCAAGCAACGCATGTTTTCAGGTTTCTTTTTCTAAACTGTTCCGAGATCTTACTTTATTTCCCTTAAATTTCATCATTCTCCTCCCTATTCTTAATAAAAAACTGCAGTGGTGAACACAGACCTCTGGAACTTTAAAAGTCTCTCCACTAGTTTCTAATTCACATTTTAACCGGCCATGAAAGAAAGAAGAACACTCAACAAATAAAAGTTGAAACATTACAATTTCAAGCAAAATCCGAAGAATCGAAACAGGTTGGACAAGACGGTGGACAGAGTTTTGCGACTTTTCACAATGTAATCTTCGCCCTCTCATATTTGTGTACCTACTAACACCAACGTTCCTTTTGTTATCTTCGTTTTTGAAATTGTCGATGGAGGGATTACCAAATGGTATGTTCATTGGCACAGATGTGCATATTACATTACAAAAGGTTCTTCGGAAACTTAAAGTTTGCTGTTCGCAGCGATGTGTTGTGAAAACAAACTGGAAAATCGCTTCATAGGAGTAGATCGCCATTCCGGGAGTATCTTCCTCTTCTTCTTCCAATCCATCTCTTATTTTTCCCCCATTTTTCTAAAATTTCTTCTAGCCTAGCCTTAGTGACCTCTATTTCATGATCCTCAAAATCTGTTAAGGAAGTAATCATTTCTTCTAGGTCAGCTATTTTTTATATTTGGATTATAGTCATCACTATAATTATCTTCAAGTTGTTGGGCAATTTCTTTGACATCATGCCAATGCATTAGTATATTCCTCCTTAATTTTATGCAAGTCTATTTATTTAACATGTTATCTGATATTTGACATTATTTTTTTAGCAAATATTATCTACTCAATAAATTATTGTATATAAGTGAGTTTATTATGCAACTATTATACTCGTTTTATTTGAAGAATTGGCTGCGTCAACTTTATAAGTCCTCGGATGCTCATGTACTTTTTGTACGTTCCGCTTCTCGGCTTACAGTTTCTTTGCTCTTTACCAAATAAAACTTCGTATACCATTTTCCATGTTAAAGATGTTTGTGCTCGTTCAATTTCAAAAAGTTTGTAGTCTCTTGTCAACACCGGTCGAAAAATGATACAGATTTTTTAATATGCAGCGGCTGAAAATTGATACAGTATCAAAAAAAAATTATCTGATATTTAAGTCATAAAATTATCCTCATGTTTATTAGCAATTTCTATTGGCACAAGACCAACTTTCTTTTTATCCTTAAGCCTGAAACTATCACCTTTAATATTGAGTATAGTGGAGTGATGAAGCAGACGATCTAAGAATAGCAGCTGTAAGAGCACTATCCTGAGCAAGACTATTGTGCCATTGTCCAAATGGAAGATTACTTGTAAGAATTATGTTACTCTTCTCATAACGCTTTGCTATAACCTGAAATAATAGATTAGCTTGTTCCTGTTTTAACGGCAGATATCCAAATTCATCTATTATAAATAATTTATATGGTAGTATGATATATGGTAGTATGACTCTTTTGAATATAGAGTCCAGGTTTCCCTGGTTTAGCCCGGCATTAAGTACAAGAATCAAATCTGCAGCTGTTATAAATTTAGTCTTGATTCCACTATATATTTTTTGTTCTAGCTTGCGGTATGACTTCTCTAAAATCGGTAAGTATGATTTAATATTTTCGAATATTTTTTTTGCCTCTTCATAATTATAAACATGAGAAGCAACATTTCGATCTTTAAGCATTGCAAGCCAAATTTTTTCATCGTTAATCATATTAAATTGGAAAGCTTTACTTACTACATCTCTTGGGGTGGTACTATCAATTTCTTCATAGGCTAATACTTTCTTTAACACTTTCCAAAATAATCCTATTACGAATTCAAATCTTTGAATAGTTCCATCTAAAAAAAATCGGGTCTTTATTTGTTTTAGACCCTTCTATAGCCTCGTGTAAACGGCTTATTGCTTGACCAAGGCTTTGGAAATGATCCTGCCAAAAATATTTCTTTCATTATTGTGAACCATTTTTTATAAAGAATTTTCTTACAATTAATGATATTTTGTTTAAATTTATCATTATCATTTAATGTATCAAATCTTACACAATCTATTTTTAAAAGAGTATCAGCATCATATATTATATCTAAAATTCGGTGCCAATCATCTTCATTTGCAGTAGGGCATAGGATAGCAATATCGATATCCGCACGTTCACTATTATCACCTTGTCCGCGTGAGCCGAAAAGCCAGATTTCTTCTACAAAAGGTAAGTTAGTTAGTTTTGTTACAAAAAGAATATTGAAGTAGGTTATTCATATTTCCTATATAAAAAGTGTTGCATCGCCGTAGCTAAAAAAAAACGTATCTTTTCCTTTATAGCATATTTATATAGTTTGTGCATCTCTTTATAGCCGGCAAAAGCACATATTAGCATGAATAGAGTGGATTTTGGGAAATGAAAATTAGTAAGCAACATGTCGACTATTTGGAATTTAAAGCCCGGGGTTATAAAAATATCCGTTTCAAAGTCATCTGATTGAACATTGTCATTTATGCAAGAGCTTTCTAGAGTTCTAACGCTTGTAGTGCCGACCGCTATAATACGCCTTTTTCTCTTGCTTAGCCTCATTAATGATATCAGCAGTTTCGGAAGTAATAGAGCAGTACTCCGTATGCATTTTATGCTCACTAATATTTTCGGTTTTAACGAGCATGAAAGTCCTAGCTCCGACATGTAGAGTTACAAAGGCTATTTGTACGCCTTTTTTCTTATAATTTATTTATTATATCGTCTGTGAAATGCAAACCTGCCATCGGGGCTGCAACCGATCCTTGCACGCTGCTGTAAACTGTCTGATAACGTTCATTGTCATTAATTGTCATACCGAGGCTTCACCGCGGTACCCAATTATTGTTTAAAAATTCTTTGTATCTCGTGGTCGTAGCCACGGGATAACAAATAGGATTTGGACGCTTAATATAAAGTGGCAGCGGCATTTCACCGTATTTATCTAAAAACTTAAATACAGAAATATTATCAAGCTCAAATTTTACTTTAATCTCACCCATTTCAAGCTTATCAATAATAATAACTTTATGGCTGCCAAAATAAAATGCATCACCTAATTTTAACTTACGTGCAGGCTTTGCAAAAGCCGACCAAATATTATATGATATTTTTTTATTTAGATTAATACTTACCTTATCCCCTAGATTTAACTTGGCTTTTGATTACTTTACTGTTGTTAAAAACCAGTAAATCACCTTTTTTAAAGTAATCAATAATATTATAGAATTTAGTTTTTTATATAGTTTTTAGAACTAGCAATGAATAAATTTGAGTCGTCACGTTTGTCTGTAGGGTTCTGAGCAACTAGCTCAGGGGGTAAGTCAAAATCAAAATCAGATAATTTCATGAGATTTGTATTAAGTTTTTAGATAAATTATCGCTAATATTAGTTAACCAAAAATTCACAAGATATATAACTTTAACGTTATTTGGCATTATTAAAGAATGGTGGAGGCTATAGTGTACGATACTAACTACTAACCGACAGTGTATAAACGATACTTTTTTTTATGCAACAAAATTCACAAACAGCATAATAATTTTAGGGGAGTTCGTTTATTTATTACCTACAACCTACTGCTGGTGTTTGATCATTTCCTAAACTATATAACCCCCACTAAACCAAGATCGCTATTATTCATTGCTTCTTGGATTGAGTTAAACATTAGTTCTTAATGATTCAAAGGCGGGTTATCACTAACTATTTCTTTAACTTTATTTAAACTTTGACCTTCTTCACTTTGGTATTCTATTATTTCGTTTAAATCTTCTTCTATAACCTTAATTCTTTTTTTTTGGTAACTTTTACTCTTGTAACCTCTTTAATACTCCCAATCATATCATTTATGTCATTTTTGTCTGTAAAAGTATTTACCTCTTTTGCTACCTTATTTATTCTTCCTTGTAATACGTCTTTATCTTTTTCACCAATGGCTGTATTACTCTTTAATTTATCAATTGTTTCTAATACTATTTTCTGAAATATCATTAATTTCTCTTCAATATTTTCATTTGTTGCTGAACCACTTATTTGCAACTTTAAAGCTTGTTGTTGTTCTTCATACTTCTTCTCGCCTCTTATCTTATTTTCTTCGTATAAATTTTTCCTCAAAATAATTATATCTATTAACTTCTTTTTTAATTTTTTATCGCTTCTTTGTTTGCATAAACCTTCGCCTGCTGCATTTAAACTTTCTGCTTTTTTTTTCTGCAAAAGTTTTATTTCTTTGTGAATAAATTTCTATAAGCTCTAGAAGCTGCATTTCTTTGTCACTTATATAGTTATTTAAAACGTCAAGGTCAGTAATAATCGTATTAGACTTTAGTGATTCAACAATTAACTTTGCCCCTTCGCTGTCAATACCGGTCGAAAAAATGATACAGATTTTTAATATGCAGCGGCTGAAAATTGATGCAGTATCAAAAAAAATAATCTGATATTTAAGTCATAAAATTATCCTCATGTTTATTATTAATTTTTATTGGCACAAGACCAACTTTCTTTTTATCCTTAAGCCTGAAACTATCACCTTTAATATTGAGTATAGTGGAGTGATGAAGCAGACGATCTAAGATAGCAGCTGTAAGAGCACTATCCTAAGCAAGACTATTGTGTCATTGTCCAAATGGAAGATTACTTGTAAGAATTATGTTACTCTTCTCATAACGCTTTGCTATAACCTGAAATAATAGATTAGCTTGTTCCTGTTTTAACGGTAGATATCCAAATTCATCTATTATAAATAATTTATATGGTAGTATGATATATGGTAGTATGACTCTTTTTGAATATAGAGTCCAGGTTTCCCTGGTTTAGCCCGGCATTAAGTACAACCATTAAATCTGCAGCTGTTATAAATTTAGTCTTGATTCCACATTGTGTAGCTGCATAACCAAGGGCAATAGCTATATGGGTTTTTTCCTACTCCGGAAGGACCAAGCAGAATAATATTTTCCTGTCTTTCTACAAAAAGGTAGAGACCTTAGACCTTCCAGAATCTTGCGTTTTATTCCTGTAACAAAATCATAATCAAAATTATCCAGTGTTTTAATAGCAGGAAAACCTGCCATTCTGGTGAGTATTGATTTACTTCCATTCTGTTGTGCCAATAGCTCTGTTTTTTAATATTGACTCAAGGAAATCCGTATAACTTGAATCTTCTTTACTAGAAGATTGTGCAATATCAAAATAATTTTCAGCTATCTGAATAAGGTTTAAAAGTGCGGCACAGCTCTTCTATACGTTGGTGCTGTAGGTTCATAATGCCTCCAGTATACCTTGGTATATGCAGAGGGAATGTTGTAAGGAAACGGTAGAAAATCGTTCCCTTTTATCTTCCATAATCTCTAGTGCTGCGGGATGACTAACACTATAATCCAATGGTAGTGGCTGAAGATTGCTCCTTTCCTTTCAAACTTTAATCTTTCGGCAGGTATTTCGCCTGTTGTTCCATGCACACGCCGATTCGCAGTATCACGCAACCATCTTAGCACCTCCGAATTTGCAGTATCCACATCCAACACTAACTCTGCAGTTTTTAATTTTTGTTGCTAATGGATTATAAAAGCTTTCTCTTATATATCTGTTAAATCGCTCAACCTTGCCCTTAGTTTTTGCTCTATAAGGCCTACACACTTTTAATCGAAACTGTAATGTTTGGCAAAATCCAGCATACCTTTTATTAAAGCAGTGTATGCCAGGACCATATGTATCCCTATCCAGTATTACTGTCTTCATGTTGTCATACAGTACTTCTTCTGGTATTCCGCCAAAATATTCAAATGCAGCTTATGCCATTCTATTAATGTTACACGCTTCTCATTAGTAACAAATTCTACATAACTTGCTCGACTAAATCCTAATGTAGCCACAAAAGCTGATAGAGGACTTTTTCCCCCTTACGAAATTCAATCCAGTCAACTTCATCTGTTTGCCAGAAGCAGTCTCAAATCTTATCATATTCTCCTGTTTAGCTGCCGGCTTTATACTCCTTAAATAATCCCTGAGTTGGATCATCCCGCCTGTGTAACCCAACTCCTTTATCTCTTGAAACAGTACAGTACCAGGTAGAAGTACAGGATGGGC
The DNA here is from genome assembly GCA_018806985.1 of Angiostrongylus vasorum. Classification (NCBI taxonomy): domain Eukaryota; kingdom Metazoa; phylum Nematoda; class Chromadorea; order Rhabditida; family Metastrongylidae; genus Angiostrongylus; species Angiostrongylus vasorum. The sequence continues at coordinate 78,210 of JADANN010000030.1, read as the reverse complement.
TGATTTTATTCTGTCACTCAAGTAGTCTTTATATGGGGCAAGCTTTGTTACCAACTTTGGCTTATCCTTATATTTAGGGTTACCATCATATTTTAAATATTTACGTGCTATATTTACTGATACACCTACTTCTCTTGCTATACTTCCTAAGCTTTTTACCATGTTTATTCAATATTTTTATTTCCATTATTTGTTCCAGTATTATCATTATTCATTACCTCCTTATTCAGAAGATATTACTTTAATACTGTATCAATTTTTTATCCGTTGCTCTGTATCATTTTACTTCCGTTGCTAACATTTTAATGAAGCAATCTGGTGAAACGTGTTACAAATTAGTGTTCTTTATTATTATTTTTTCTGGATTGCCGCACTCATATTGTTTGTCCGAAATAAGGATTAAGTATCCATGCAATAACGCCATCTTAGACACTCGATCTAGGAAAATAACGAAAAAATACTAATTTATAGTATGTTTTAACTAATTGTCGTCAAGTTATATTTAATTAACAATGCAGTTTTAGGATATAAAAATTAAGAAGAATGGTAGCGAGGAGAGGATTTGAACCCCCGACACACGGATTATGATTCCGTCGCTCTAACCAACTGAGCTACTCCCGCCAAAAGGATGTGTTTTTGTTATGAATTAAATAGTTTTATTGTCATTCCTGCAAAAATGGAATGATATTGTATGAATGCCAAGCTTTCATTGCAAGCGAACTTAAGTAAAGTACAGCAATCCAAAAAAATAATAAAAACTGCTAAATTGTAGCAATTTTTTACTAGATTGCTTAATCAAAACTTGCAGTTTTTCCTTGCAACGACGGAAAAATCGTTTCACGTAACAACGCCTTCCCGCGTAGGCAGGGAATCCAGAAAAAAAGCATAAATACAGCAAGTTTTTAAAATTAAAAGCGTAGGTTATCTCGCTTTTTTTGGATCTAAGTTAGCAAGCCACGGGATGACATTGAAGGAGCTATTTTATCCACGCAAGTAAGACTTAAGCGGGAATAACATAAGTAATTTATTCAACAACACCGTTCGCGATAACAAGTGCCATGTTGATCCAATAAAATAACAAATTAACGTTTAGAGAACTGTGCTTTCTTATGTGCTTTGTGTTGTCCGTATTTCTTACGTTCTACTACCCTTGAATCACGTGTTAAGAAACCGCCTTTACGTAAAATTTCATGAAAGTCTGGTGCTGATTGAGCAAATGCCTTAGAAATACTCGTGTAAAACTGCACCTTTTTGTCCTGAAATACCTCCACCTCTAACAGTACAAATAATATCGTACTGATTAATAGTTTTTGTTAATGCAAAAGGTTGTAGAATAGTTTTGACATGAGTTTCAGAAGTAAAATATTGTTCTAACTCTTTTTTATTAACTATTACTTGCCCTTTACCTAATTTAAGCCAAACTCTTGCTATAGCATTTTTTCCTTTTACCTGTAGCATAAAAATCTATTTGAATTGTCTGTTTTTTCCTTAGGAGTTTTTTACTATTAACTTTGTAGAGGTTGCTTCTCTAGTTAATAACTTTTCTACTTTGTCCATTTTAATCTTTAATTGTGTCATAACTGATTACTTCTTATTTTTGGGATTTTGACTTGCAAAATCGTAAATTACAGGCTGTTGCGCTGCGTGAGGATGCTCACTATTTGCATAAACATATAAATTACTCATCTGTTTAGCACCTAAAGCATTTCTTGTAATCATTCTTTTGACTGCCATTTTAATGACTCTTTCAGGATGATTACCCCTTAAGATTTTACCTGCAGTAGTATCTTTAATCCCGCCTGGAAATCCTGTATGTCTGTAATATATTTTTCCATCTTTAGGATTAGCTTTTTTACCTGTTAAAGCCACATGCTGTGATTATAATGATATTATCACCACAGTCCATATGAGGAGTAAAGCTAGGTTTATGTTTACCGCGTAGTATATTAGCAACTCTGCTAGCAAGTCTACCTAGTACAACATTTTTTGCATCTATAACTAACCACTTCTTTTCAATTTCTGATGGTTTTGCAGAATAAGTTTTCACAATAGTATCTATGTTTAGTTAAAATTTTCAAATATATACTCAGTTAGGGACTTGAAAAATTGGCTATAGTGCATTAATAAAACTAGGATAACAAGTGAATTTTGTAGGTCTCGTCTTTGCTCACGTACTTTTTAACGGCTTTCGCATACTCGCCTTTAAATTCATCTTGTCTGAAGCTTTATTAATTACACTATCTGTCGTCTTATAAGATTGCAGGTAGCCACTTTACTTGCGTATATGCTCCGCTCCTGGACTTATAATTTCCTTGCTCTTTTCCAAGTTGAACTTAGTATAACTACTTATTATTTACTCAAAATATAAAGTTCTTAAAAGCCATATTTAATAACATTGATTGCTATCATTTGTCAAGCTATAGTTAAGGTATACTCGCTAAATTTGAAAATTGGCTACGTCGATTTTGTAAGTCCTCATGGACTCACGTACTTGTATACTCTCCGCTCCTTGACTTACAGTCACCTTGCCCTTTTTTCAAATTGAACTTCGTCTACCGGATTTTCATTACTCGAATTATAACTATTTATTTCCAAATATTATTTTTCTGTCGGTAGAGAAATATAAATCATTGCTTGGAGTTAAACCGTAATGGCGGATATTACGAACAGTTTTAACAATATTAGGTATTATATTCAAATGACCTGTATCATATAAATTAAAGCTGTATAAAATCCCGTTTGCCGAAATAATATTTAAGCTTTTGCCAGCATTATTTTCAGCAATAAAAGGTGCTAAGAAAATAGCTGATTTTAGCTTCTTAGGATCTTTACCATCATTTAAATCAGCTATAAATTTTACTAAGCCGGTTTCAGGATTAAATGCAGCTATTTGTCTTGCGTTGTTCGTTGCAAATAAACTATTACCGATTAAAGATAATGATTGAATACCTTCGTCATCTACTTTCCAAATAACTGCTCCTGTATCGAGATTTAATTTAATAAGTTTGCCAATCCCTGTTGCTGTATATAAATTTTTATTGTCATAAATAGGAGGACATAAAATGCTAGCTTCTTCAAAATTTGGTATGGCAAAACGGTCAAAATTTGGAAAATCAACATTCCACTTTCACCTCACCGTTTTTAATGTTTAATGCAAATATTTGACCTGAATTATAAGTAATTATTACGCTATCTTTATGTACAATCGGTGTGACGAAATAACTTGCCGACAAAACCTCGCTAAGACCTTCATGTTCCCAAACAACTTTTAAACTTTTTGGCATTTAAAGCTATTGTTTGGTTGCTAATAGTTTGTACTAAAACCGTGCTATCATTTAACACAACAGGTTTTGTTCTTATAATATCAGGAAGTTTTTTTTCTAATGATTTCATAACCTGATTTAGCATCTAGTATTACTAATGTTCTTGAGCCGTAAGTTGCATATAATTTACCGTTATAATGTAAAAATTCCGCCACCTAAATAGTTATCTTTAGTACTTCTACTTAAATTATAGGACCAGATAATTTTGCTTTTGCTCTATAGAAAATGCCGATACGTTTGACTTCATATCAAGCGTATAGACCGTATTAGCAACAAAAACAGGCTCTGCAATAGTTCTGTTTTAACAAAGCTAAATTGCTTATTTTTTTAGCATATTGGAATTAAGTGCAAAAATATCTGAACTAGTATTGATATATATCGGCTCATTAGATTGTAGTGATAATTTAGGAGTTAATTCAAAAATATTTTTTGTTCTTTTAGGTCCAAGTCCGTTACAAGCGCTTAAGATAATAAACGGTAATAATAAACTTATCAACCTTTTCATTATAGTTTTCCTTTGTACTTTATTGTATTTTCTATATTCCGTGAACGAGCGACAGGATAACATGAACACAGATTGCTATTCCACCTAGCTACTCCTGTATATTCGCAAGTAAAGTTCTAGCTTGATCCTTTAGTAAATCTGGGGTATTATTCGAAGCTAATAAATTTCTTAAGTTTTTTTTTCCCGCTTGGGTTTTCATATTATATTTAATATTCCAAATAGCTTTCATAATATTTGCCGTAGCCCAGAAAGGTTTATTCTCATCATCAAAATAATTTAGATATTTCACAAGCCTTTCTTTATCCGAAATGTTTGCATCTTCATTGTCAATAACAAGACTACACCATGCAATGCGTGCATATGAAGTAATAATTTCGGAAAATTCTTTTTTATAATGATTGTATCCAGTAAATCTTTAGCTTCCGTATACTGTTTTTCTGAAAGCTTTATAGCAACTTGTTCTAATAGAGCAATTTCTTTTATTTTGCTATTACTAATATTAACTAAGTTTTCTAAGGTACTAATTGCAAGTTCTTTATTATCTTCTGAAGCTTTTTAAACTAATGGCTTTAACAAAAATATCACCGTTTTTCTGATTATTTTTGATTCGTTTTTTCTTTATTATTATTGCTAATGACCATTATAATAATAGCTATTAAGGAAAAAGTTATTACTATAGGTAAGAGTCTTTTAAAAAAGACTAACCTTTTTTCCTCATTTTGATCGTTCAATACTTCATCTAAAATATCAGTCATATTATTTACTTTGATTTATTATCGCAGCCGAATTTAAGTTTGGCATCTTCAGCCATTTTTTTAGATGTAGCAGTTCTATTATTTGGAAATTCTTTATCAAATTTGGCAAGCGTATTACATGCCTCTGTTGTTTTCTTTAACTCCCCAAGTGAGAGTGCTAATTTTAATAAACTGTCTGAAGCTTTTTGCACCTTTAGGCGATTCTCTATAACCTTTTAAACAGTTAATTGCTGCCGTGTTATAATCTTTTTGCTTAAAAAAAGCACTCTCCGTACCAAAAATATGCATTACTAATAAACGTGCTATTAGGATATTTTTGAATAAAGTTTTTAAACTTACTTTTAGCTTCATCAAGCTTATTATCTTTATAAGAAGCAAGAACTAAATCATAGGTTTGCTTATCCGGAGCTATATCGTTCTTAGGTTTATTAATGGGAGATTTGGTTTCTTCCTGATTATTCAGCATAGTTTGAAGCAAAGTTACATCGAAAATATCAGGATTATTTAAATTAGCTGCTTCTAAATTTTCGGTACTTTCCCTTAATTGAGCTACATTCGAGCTTTTTTGTTAAAATATTAAGTTTATGTTCTAAAACCTCAATTTTACCTGTTAATCTTCTGATTTCCTGCTCTTGCTCAACTAGCCTGCTTGCAAAATCGTGGCTTGCTTCATACTTTAAAGGCTTCCCTTTAATAAAGTCACTTTCTCCAAATGTTAATAGAGAAAATAAAAAGAGTAGATAATAAGATAATTAGTTTCATATGTTTTTTATAATGTTTCTTGTGTATGCACAGATAGAACTTAGAAAATTTGTACCATAGCGTGTGTTATTGCATGCATCGAGAAACAACTTCAATGCCATTCCTAGCAACGGCGGGAACCCAAACTTTTTTATCGTTATCCTAAAAGCTTATGATAGGACCTTAAAGAAACTTTTTTAGCAAGTCAATAGGTAACAACATTCATAGTTTAGTGGATTTCCTCGTAAGCAGAAATGACATAAAACCATACAACAAAGCCGTATATAAAATATGTTATTGAACGACGTAGCCAATTTTAAATAAAAACAAGTATAACGAAAATTTTTTAATATTCCACATAAATTTTTATATTTCAATACTGTCATTATAAGTAAAGGTAAGTGTAACAGTAGTTCCTTCGTTTATTTTACTTTGTAGATCAAATTTACCATTCATAAGTTCAACTAGCTTTTTAGTAAGAGGCAATCCAAGGCCCGTACCTTCATATCTTCGGCTAAGTTCGCTATCAATTTGTCCAAACGCCGATAAAGTTTTTTGGTATATCTTTTTTCCTCAATACCAATTCCCGTATCTATAACTTTTATATATACTAATTTTGCTAACTCATATTTTTTCCATTGTAACAGTAACGCTTCCACCTGGTTTTGTAAATTTTACCGCGTTTGATAAAAGATTTAAAAATACTTGTTTAAGCCTTTTTAGGATCTGCTTTTATAACTACATGTTCTTTTGGGGATTTATTAATTAATATTACCTCAGCTTGGTCAGCACGAGGTTTTATAAGTGTAAGAGGCGAACTAATTAATTTATTTAAATCAAGATCTATATTATCTACCTTTAACTTATCGGCAGAAGCTTTAGAAAGATTTAAAATATCATTAATCATACTAAGTAGATGTTTGCCAGCATCGTTAATATCTTTAATGTAATTCTTATTTTCTTCAAAACCTTTTTTCTAACATTAAAATTTCAGAAAAGCCTATTATAGCGTTAAGAGGTGTCCGTAATTCATGACTAATATTAGCAAAAAATTTAGTCACAATTTTAGACTTTTTGCCTACTGCCTACTCTTTTTTTGATGGCAGGGGTATATTGCGAAATATAATCTTCAACGAAGCTGAGATATTTGCAAAACTCTGGACCGCAGGTGCCTATGGTGGGGAACGAACGCGCTATTGTCCTTTCCGGGGAGTAACGCGTTCACCACCACACCATGCGGGTCCCTTCGTTTCGCCTGTCTCTCAGCTAGTTCTATCGATCTTTGCCATCAGCAATCACCCGTCAACGGGATTGATCTGGGGAGCCCAAATCAGCATTGAACCCAGTTAAGCTGAGGCTATAGTTATAATCACAATTTTAGACTTTTAGAAATTTTAGAAAAAAAAATTTAGTATTGGAAGAATTGGCTTTTTCCACTTTTTTTTTATTTCGGATTTCAAATTTCTATTTGTAATCAGCTGCTCTTCTATAATTTGTCTAGCGTAATTAGTATTGCTAATTATTATGGTACAAAATATTATGAAAATAATAATAAAAGTTATAAAAACTTTTTTGTTCAAGAGATATTATATTTTGCCATTGACTAGTAATATTTGTATTAATTTCAAGTACACCATCTACAGGAAAATCAGATAAGTTATTATCTATGATAGGTATATAGCTAGTAATAAAAGATGATCTTTGTTCTGATAAATCACTCTCATTCTCTATTATAACTTTCGGATGTAATACGTGGCTTGTAATACCCTGAAAAAGCTTTTTAAAAGGGGGGGGGGATTTTGTAGAAAAAGCCTTTAAAAAATATTTATCAATTTTTGTAGTAATGATTTCAAATAAGCAATCTTCCGGATAATTTGTTACGCTATACATATTTAGCATATTACTGGTAATAAACTTATTACCCTCAAGATCGTATAATGAAATATTAATACCTAGATTAGTAAACCAATCAGCAGTAAGAGTTACAAACTTAATAAACTCTTGGTCTTGTAATAATTTCATATAACCGAACTTATGCGGTTCACTAATTACATTTTTGGTGTGTATTCCAAATATTATTAGCGTAAAGGGAAGCAATTTTGCTATTTTTTTGAAGCTACGTGTTTTACAATTATCTCTTTTATCATAAAGTAACGAAAAACATCATATTTATGATAATGTTAAGAAATAATATAACAAATGATAACCTTACTATATATTTATTATGATTCATTACCGCCTTATTTTCCCTTCAAAGGAAAGCGTGGAAATGTCTTAAGTGCTATTCCGTTTAAGGATTGCTAGCGTGGATCAGCTTGACTTGTCCGGTGCTGTAATATGGATCGCTTATGTCATCCTTAGCAACGGCAGGAATTTAATTTTTAATTTTTTTAATTAATTAATTTTTAACTAATTCAATTTAATTAATTTTTTAATTGTCATCCCGTGGCTTGTCCACGGGATACAGTAATAAAAAATACAAATAAAAAAAAGCAAGATTTATCACGTTTTATATTGGATTCTGTGGACAAGCCACGGGATGAAAATCCTTATTTAACTTCCTCTTTTGTTTCTAGGTTCTTATTAATCACTAATCCCATAATTACATCATAAGCGCGAGCAAATTGATAATCTTTTTTATACAATTCAGATAATTCGTTATCTTCTTGCTTATTATTTTTTATCTTTTGTTTCTTTTTTTACTATCTTTATTTTTGGATGAATTTTCTTTCACGGTGTCATTCTTTAAATAATTTTTTAAAGAGCTTTCAGAAAAAAACGCTTATTTATTTTCTTTACTTCCGGGTATTCAATTTTTTGCAGGCTCAATTATAATATCGGGTTCTATGCCTTCTGCTTGGATAGAACCGCCACTTGGCGTGTAATATTTATCGATAGTAAGCTTTACAGCCGCTCGAGGATTAATTTGCGTCAAAGCTTGAACAGATCCTTTACCGAAAGATTTAGTTCCAAGTATTATAGCTCTTTTATGGGTCTTGCAATGCTCCGGCTACTATTTCCGATGCAGAAGCAGAATTACCGTTTATTAGAACTATCATAGGTACTTTTGGAGCTTTTAATGAAAATTCATTTGCCTTAGTTTCGGTATTAGTTGAATCAGTTCTACCTTTCGTACTTACTATTACACCAGAATCAATAAAGTAATCACTAACTGCAATTGCTTGCTCAAGTATACCGCCAGCATTATTACGTACATCAAGAATAATACCTTTAATATTATCATTACTTTCAGCCTTTAATTTTTTTTATCGCGGATTTTAGCTCGGAAATTGTTGCTTCATTAAAAGTAGTGATACGTATATATGCGATGTTACCTTTTTCTAAATGTGCTTTTACTGGTTTTATTTTTTACTATTTCGCAGGTAAGCTCTATCTCTTGAGGTTTTTACCTCATCGGCTTTTATAATCAGTAATTTAACTTTAGTACCAGGAGTGCCACATATTTCTTTAACTGCTTTATTAGGTCCAAGCGTAGAGACTAATTCATCATTTACTCCGACTATATAATCTCCTCCTTTAAGACCAGCTTTAAAAAGCAGGTAAATCATCGATAGGCGATATTATCTTTATCGCTCCGCTATCGTACATTATTTCAACGCCGATTCCACCGAATTTCTCCTTTAGTAAAGGTAAAAAATATCTTCTAAATCTTCATCGGTATAATAACTTGAATGGGGATTAAGCGAATTTAACATACCGTTAATCGCTTCATCTACCATTTTTTTGTTTATCGGGAACTTGTACATAATCTTTTTCGATACGTTCAAATACTTCTTGAAATTGTTTATAAGCTTCTTCATTTGTTATTTTATTTTTAAGTTCTTTTTTCTTCTTCTTTAATAATTGCTACAAGTATAGAAGCAGAATTTATAATGTAAAATATTGCTATAATTAAACGTAATAACATAATACTCCGTATGTGTTTTTTGTTGTCATCCTCACGTCATTGCGAGGAGCGGAGCAACGTGGCAATCTCGTCAAACTTCCTGAGATTGCCACGCTCCTTGCAGTCGCTTGCAATGACATAAATATCCTAAATATCCAGCTCGTTAATAATCTTATCCATTTTGACTAAAGCTTGTTCATAAATAAATTGAAATCTTTTTTTCCGGTTTCTTGCCCATTAAATCGTCTACTATTTTATCGACTTCTTGAAAATCATTTAAAGTAACTTTTAAGAGCGATCTTTTTTCCGGATGCATAGTAGTCTCTTTTAATTGTGCAGGCATCATTTCACCGAGACCTTTAAATCTTCCTATTTCGATTTTGGCCTTGCTAATCTTTGATAATTTGCTTATCATTTTGCCTTTTTTCTTCTTCATCGGCTGCATAATAAGTTTTGTTAGATTGCGTTAAACGATAAAGCGGCGGTTCTGCTAAATATAAATGTCCGTCTTCTACTAATTTTGGCATTCTTAAGAAGAAGAAAGTCATTAATAATGAAGCTATACGAGCACCGTCAACATCCGCGTCGGTCATGATAATTATTTTCTCATAAAGTAGATTTTCTTTTTATAATTTTTCAAGCTTCCACAAGCAAGAGCTATTTCTAAATCTTGTATAGCTTGGTTATTAACAATCTTTTCAAGCGTAGAACTTGCAACATTTAATACCTTTCCCCATAAAGGTAATACAGCTTGAGTTTCCCTATTGCGAGCTTGTTTAGCTGATCCACCTGCTGAATCACCTTCTACAATAAATAGTTCGGTACCTACTGGAGAAGTTCTCGTGCAGTCGGCTAATTTTCCAGGCAAACGTAATTTCTGCGTGGCATTTTTACGAGAGATATTTTTCTCATTTTTCTTATTAATTCTAAATTCAGCAATAGAAATTACATGTTCAAGCAAATTATTAGCTGAAGCTTCATCGCTGCTTAGAAAGTGGTCAAAATGATCTTTTATTATATTTTCAACCGGCTTACTTACCCCGTTAGATACTAATTTTTTCTTTAGTTTGCCCTTGAAAAGAAGGATCAGCTATAAAAAATAGATAACACTACACTTGCAGTTTCTAAAATATCTTCAACAGTTAAATTAGCGGCTTTTTTTATTGCCTATCATCTCACCGTATGCTTTTAAGCTTCGTAATATAGCAGCCTTAAGATCTTGCTCATGAGTTCCACCTAAAGGGGTTGGAATAGTATTACAATAAGATTGAATAAATGCTGAATTATCATTATTCTGCCAACAAATAGCCCACTCAAGCTTTAGTCCGTCTTGTTCCGATTCCATATTGCCAGAAAAAAATTTCTAGCGTAATCAAATTATCTGGGGTTATTTTTTGAGCTTAAATAATCTTTTAAACCGTTTGGAAAATTTATTGATGATTTCTTAGGTATATCATCAGAAATTTCAAATTCACATTCCCATTCTATAGTAACGCCTTGATATAAATAAGCCTTTGATCTGGCAAGCTCATAAATCTTTTTATGGTTAAAGTATATTTTTTCTCCAAAAATTTCAGGATCTGGAATGAAATTTATTGCAGTACCTTTTAATCGTTTAGGCGCTTCTTCACATATTAATTCTGTTAATTTTTTCCCCTTTGGAATAGCTTTGTTTATAGAGTTTACCTTGTTTATAAACCTTAACTTCTAGATATTTAGATAAAGCATTCACTACGGATATACCGACTCCGTGTAAACCTCCAGCAGTTTGATAAGCATTATTTGAAAAACTTACCTCCAGAATGAAGAGTAGTTAAAATTACTTCTAATGCCGATTTATCAGGAAATTTTGGATGGTTATCAATTGGAATTCCACGTCCGTTACCAAATATAGTAATACTATGGTCCCTATGCAGTTTTATTGTAATGATGCTTGCAAAGCCTGCAACTGCCTCATCCATAGAGTTATCAAGTACTTCCGATACTAAATGATGCATAGCATTAGAATCAGTGCCGCCTATATACATCCCAGGTCTTTTTCGAACAGGTTCAAGCCCCTCCAATACTTCAATATCTTTTGCACTATAAGTATTATTAGCTAATTTAGGTTTTTTTCTCTGTATTAAAGCTAAATAAATCGTTCATATATACTCAGTTAGAACTTGAAAAATTGGCTATAGTGCATTAATAAAACCAGGATAACAAGTTAATTTTGTAGGTCTCGTCTTTACTAACGTACTTTTTGACGGCTTTCGCAGACTCACCTTTAAATTCATCTTGTATGAAGCTTTATTAATTACACTATCCGTCATATAATTAAGATCTTCGGTACTCACTTATTAAATGTACGCTCCGTTCCTCGGCTTGTATAATCTTTGATCTTTTCCTAATTGAACTTCGTAAACTAGCTCATTTGCTTGGAATATATAAGTTAAAAGATAATTATTATCCTTAAATTAAACTATTTGAGGTAAAAAAGCAATTATGGTTTGAAGAAAATATATAATTAATACTAATATTATAAGATGAGTACTAATACCCCTTAGCTTTAGTTAGCATGCAGGCTATACTATTATTTCCTCGTGCGAGGGCTATATCTATAGGGTATTGACATTTGGAATTTAGAGTAGAATTTTTGATGCCGCGTATTACTAAATATTTCGCTAAATAATAATTATCATTATAAATGGCAGCGGTAAGTAGGGTATCACCTTTATTATTTTTCTCATGTAGTATAGGGTAAACATCAAGTAAAACACGCAATTTGGAAAGATTATTTCTGTCGATTGCTCTAAAAGAATTATCTATTGCACTACAATATGATAAAGTAGCTGTAATATCTTTCTTTTTTGTTTAGATCATTGTCAAATTTGATAAGGCTTTCCACAGTTTTCCTTTTACTTGCATTTGCTATCCACGCATCCTTTTTTTTGAACTAACTTTATATATGAATATATGTCCATCTGCTCTAAAGTAGCTTGTTCCGTTAATTTTCCAAGTATGAGGTCATCATCAGGTAATAATAACATCTGACTTTCATCTTTAGCAAATTTTTTTAGCTGCCTCAGTTATTTCTGTATTTATTATATTATCTTGTTTTTTTACATTTGTACCTACGCTTGATGAGCTTGTATTTTGTGGTTGAGATTGAGTTTGATTAGTAGTAGGAAGAATAACATTATTATTAGAATTTTGGTTTTGAATAGCTGTTAATACTTCAACCGGTTCTAAAGGGGTCTCCCAATCTTGTTTTTTTTGAAGTATTCGCAATAGTAGTAAATGCTTGTTGTTGATTATTTATTCCGCTAGAAGAAAGAATCGGTTGTAGTAGGAACAGCCGGTACTTTAGGTATTGCAGGTGTTGGAGTAGCTGGCAGGTGGCTTAGCCGGTAAATTATTCGGGGTAGTATTAGATGCTACTGGTGAATTAATTACAGGACTCGGCGCAAGTGGCATATTAGGAGTAGGGGGTGCTACGGCAGGTGTCGGAACTACAGCCGGTTGAGTAGTGGCTGGTGTCGTGGTTGGAGCAAGCGTTGCTGCCGGAGTTACTGTAGGTGTAGGGGCTAGTTGGTGCTACAGGGGCGTCAACTACTGGCGTAACAGAGGTAGGCGGCATTACTGCCGGAGCCGTATTTGAGGATACTGCTTTGCTTTGCTCTACATTTGAGTCTGGTGGGGGGTTTAAGCGGTGTCGGTATATGTACAGGGGGTAAATTAGTCGGCTTGTATACTTGTACAGGCGGTGTTACGGGTACTACATAACTGCCTGGTTTAAGAGGCCGCATAGTTACAAGAGGTTGGGATACATTAGGTGTTAATGGTGGAACATTATTGTAAGCTAAGTTTTTTATCATTAATATTAGAAATCTCATCATCATGTTTCTTGTTTGCAGCGCTAGGTAATTTCGTGCAACCCGTATCTATAAAAAGGTTCGGAAGCATCATTCGTAGAGGGCTTTTTAGCTAGTTCAGTCGCTAAGTTTTTTATTGTTATCATGTTCCTTGTTTGCAGCACTAGGCAGTGTTGTACTACCCACATCTATAAAAGGCTCGGAATCATCGTTTTCTTTTGGCTCTAGTGCATTGTTATGAGCAGCTAGTTTTATATTATTTTCATGCACATTTATTTCAATTTTACTTAATTCTTGTGGAGCTAATTTAGGAACGTCTTGTGACTGAGGCGGTAAAACTTTTTTTTGGGATTTACTGAAAAATTGCTTGATTCTATCAAAAATAGATAAGGCAGCATTAGCGCTAACTTCTTTAGCTTCAATTTTCGGCTCAGGGCTTGGTAGAGAAGGCGGCAAAGCAGGTGGAGCAGCGTAGCTTTGCAAAGTAATTAGGAATAGATTTATAAATAATATTTTGTATAATTTATTCAACATATTTTTTCCTATTAAAATTACTTCTGTCTGTATCATCTAGCAGCTTGTACGGCTTTGCCTGTATGGCTTCATTGTCATTCCCGCGAAGGCGTTGTTACGTGGATACTAAATCGTCATTGCGAGGAGCATCGCTGCGTGGCAATCTCATAAAACATCCCGAGATTGCGTACGTACAATTACTTTGTAATTTCCTAAGCTCAGACGGGAAAATCGATCCATGCAACAATGCCGTCACAGAATGACAGAGCTGATCTATGTTGGCAACATCGCCATGGAATGACATATGATATCCACAATCCCTACTTCTTACTATTTTTGCACCAACTTTTTTATTTCGCTTTCTACTAATTCTTTAACAAGTGAAGGCAGATTTTTATCGAGCCAAACTTTAAGTTCTGGTTTTAGCATTTCCATAACTACTTCTTCAAGAGGATTTTTAGATGAAATATTACTATCCAAATTTTTTATCTTTAACAGTATCAGTAAAATTTTTCAAAATATCACTTACTTTTTTTGAGCAGGTTCAGCTGAGATTAAATCTTCTTCATTTTGATCTTCTATTACATCCGTTAATTCGAGTACGTCTTCTTCATCTTCAAGCTTTAAATATTTATGCTCGTTAATTACTCCTTTAGTTGATTTTAATATGTCTTCTATTGACATATCTTGGCTTTTTTTACTCACCTTAAAAACCTATAAACATTTTCTTTTTAATAGTTTTAAATTCTTCCTCAGGACTGAAATATTTTACCTTAAGTTTTTAAGCTTTGAGCAGTTAACTCACCAGTTAATAATTTCATCTGATACGCAGTAAGTATAGAGGCTTTATAAGCATCAACACGTGTTGTTTTTTGCCTCGTAAAGTTTTTCCTCCGCACTTAAAACATCTAACATTGTTTTAGAGCCTACTATCTCTTCTTGAACCGTACCGTCATATGATATTTGTGCTGCATCTGCGCCTTGATCTGACGCAATAATTCGGGATTTTGCAGCTTCAAACCCTTCCCATATGCTTGTAGCGTTAGCTTGTATTTGCTTTATAGTACTATCAAGTTGTATTGCACTATTGCGTGTTTGATTTTTAGCCGATCTATTTCTTGAATATTGTGCTCCCCCATTTGGATAAATAGGAATATTAACGGATAAAGTAGTAGTAACATTTCTACTATTTATCTGTTCAGTGTTTATATTGTGTGGACCATAATCGGTCCTACCGGATTGTAATTGTACGCTTACTTGTGGGAGCAACTTCCCTTTTTCTGCCATTTCTTGTGCTTTCGCAGAAGTTACGCTATGTCTTGCCGAGTCAATATCAGGGTTTAAATTAACGGCTCTTCTTGTTAGCTCATCTAATGAATTCGGTAAATTTTGAGGTAACACCGGCAAAGCTATATCGATAGGCTCTATGCCGAATACTCTAATAAAATTTGCTCTTCTTGCTTGAAAATCAGCATAAGCAGTTAGCTTATTCGTTTCTGCTGCTGCAAGCCCTGCTCTGGCCGTTGCTATATCTATTTTCGTTGCTTCACCAAGTCTTAATTTTTCTTCTACGGTATTAACTTGCTGCACATTAGTGCGAAATCTACTTTCTGAAATATTGTATTTTTTCTTTGCTTTCAAAATAATCAAGATAAGCACTGATTAAATCTAATAATACTTTCTGTTCACCAGCATAATATTGACCGCACGCCGCTCTAAAAGCTGCTTGGGCAGATTTAAGAGCTGCAACGTCTGAGCCGCCGTTGAATAAGGATGGTTGGATCGTCAACGCTCCCTGGTTATTATCTGTCTCTTTTGTATTAAGTAATGGAGCATATCTCTTATTATATTTAGTTTTACTGTTGTTTCTATTGATCTGTAATCCTGCACTAGGCATAAACCCCGAAAATACTTGAGGAAACTGTTCAATCGAATTTATAAATTTAACTCTTGCAGCTTTCAGATCATCATTATTTTTATACCCTGCGGTTAAAGCTTCTTGCAAATCAATTGCAGTAGCCGAACCGGTTATCAATAACGTAGAATTAGATAAAATAAATATAGTTAACTTACGCATAAATCTTTTAAATAATTGATAATTATATTAATGAGATTCATTTAATCTTTCAAGAATATAGCGAACTTAAGACTAAATAATATGAATGTTATATAGCAATGTTGTCACGTAATATAACAAAAATTAATCCTAAGAGCAATGACAACAGGTTTATATTTTATTTTGTTGCTATTAGGGTCTAATATTAATATAAATAAAAAAAATTTAATAAAAGTCATATTATGTCAAATCTCAACTTTTCTCATCTTAAAGGTTTAAACGAAGAACAAAAAGCCGCACTTCAAAGAATATTAGGTAAGTTATATGGTTTCACAGAATCTTGTAAGTCAAATATAGTTGATTTTGAAAGTGATTTACTAACTAATTTATGAAATCCTTTAAAAAAAATTATCGAAAACTAAAAATATTAATGCAGAAGAAATAGAAAAACTTTTTAACGAAACAATAAAAAGTTCATTGACAGCTTTAAAAGAGGCGCTTGAAAAAAGCATATCAAGAACAGCTGAAAAACAAAAGACATTTTTTTATTTGATGGCGTAATTGTAGAGAAATGGTTAAATGTTTTAAGGAAAGTACTAGAATTTCAAAAAGAATTAGATAAAATTTATCCGGGTAACTCTAAGAAAATTATAAAATCTTTAGAAAATATTTTAGTTGCAGTAATTGCAACTAATATGCCGATTTTAGCAACATTTATACAAACAAGCGGCATATTTGAAAAAAGTAAATAATATTATTGATCATGAAAAGCTATTACCAAAAGTTACTAGATTAAATGATGATATTAAGAAAAATGAGACAAGAAATAAAAGGTGATAAAAAATCTTGCCGGTGTTTATGAAAAAGCCGAGAAAGTTGTCGAAATTTCAAAGATATCAAAAGAACCTATTAAAAAAATTATAAAAGTACAAGATAATCCTAGTAACAAAACTTCATTAGAAAATGTTTTGGAAGCTGCTAAAAAAAATACCTAATAGTCCTAAAGAAGTAGAAAAAGAAATATCAAACCTTAAAGCTAGCATTGAAAAAGCAATACCGGAAAATATTAAAAATTATTCTAAAGTAAAAAATACTTTAGAGAGTAATTTAGCAAAAACAAAAGAGGAATTGTTAAAAGTTGCTAATCCTGAAACTCCTTTCGCCGAAAAAAATAGTTTCTGTTTGTAAAGCGGCAGAACATGCTACAAAAATTGCAAGTGATGTGCAAAAAGTTGCAAATATAATTCCGGGTGGTAAAAATTTAGGAAATTTAATTAGTTCTATAGTACTAAGTAATTTAGTGCCCCCTCCGGTTCTAATAGTTGCTAAGCTAGCTCCTGAAATAGCAAACTTAGTAGGAATAGGTAAAGCAGTAATTACTGTACTTAGTAAAACTGAGAGTTTAAATAAATCACAAGTTAGGATAAAATAATGGTTAATACTCATATTTTAATTGCTGTAGGATGTATAATATTATTGATAGCATTTTTTAGTATATAGGATGGTATCACGTAAAAAAATTGTCGTAACTTCCGGAGAAAATAGTTCTGAAGAAACTTTTGCTCTTAATAATAAAACTCAAGACAATAAAAAACTAACTTTGCAAGAAAGAATAGAATTATCTTGGAAATTTCTTTACGATATAACAGAGATTATTCTTAATAAGTTTTCTAAGGAAGACATAATGTTAGTAAATAAATGTGGCCGTGTTTTACTTGAAAACGGTGCAAGATATGAGCATATAGTTGATCTAGCGATTCCTCGTGCAAAATCTCATACTCAATCGATTGAACAAGACCAGACTAAAGCTAAAAAAGCTCTCGGTGTATAATTTTGATGAACTTAAAAATTGGCAAAATTTTTTTGTTTAGTGCTCATGTATTTTTAACTGGATCTATAGTTATCAAGCCACACGAGCTACACCTCCTGTGGACTGTTAAACCTTATATAATCTATACCTTATAAGATACCACAAGTGATAAACTACAAAACTACCAACTACGGAGAAAACGGAAAATAGATAGTCATTAACGCTAACAATACCGTTAGGAATATGTGTAGATAATGCGCCGGCATATATACCTATGCTACACATGGGAAAATAAGAAAATAATGCCGTTCTAAGCTCGTATCCTCTAAATTTATCAATTAATATCAAAATATTACATATAAAAACACCTCCTAAACAGCTCCCTATTAACGAAATAAACAATATATTTAAATTTTTGTTAGTTCCCTGTAAAAATAATAAAACGAAGAATACAAGTAAAGCTAGGGTTAATAAAAAATTAGCTAAATATTTATTTGTTTTATTTATTAAGTAACAACCAGGAACTATAGATAAAAATATTCCGAAAAAAAATATTTTAGCATCAAATTAAGACTGATTAAAGCTAACTCATTTTTTAAAACAAATGCTTCATAGTGCCAAAATATATCTAACGTAACATATGACACTACAAATCCCGTTAATATCTGTAAACCTATATTTTTTTATTAACGATGAAAACTTTGAGTTGGATTTTAAAGAATGAATTGTAGGATTAGAGTGTAGAAATTCAGTTAAAATATTGATGCAATAGAGTAAAGCACAAATTATTACGGTATTATTAGACGGTTTAACAAATTGAATTATTAAATTTATTGTTAAGTTTCCGCTTGACCATAATAGCATTACGCAAGCTGGGAAAAAATATTTTTTTTCTCCGGAAGCTTCAATAATATGTAATACTACCGAAGTAAAATACGCAAATATTCCTGCACTGATTAGTATAAAGTTAATTTTAATTAAAATGTAGTTATTTAATAAAATTAAATTAATGGTACATAATATCAATAATGCTAAACTAGTAAGAATAACAATTTTATTACTTAACTTATTAATTAATTGGGTTAGAGCAAAAGCAGCTATTATTGAACCGAAAAATTTGGTTTGATTAATAGCATTTATTTCTTTCACGCTTAAACCTTTATTGATTAGTAAAAAATATTTTAGAGTTATAAAAATTTGTACCATTAATACAGGAAAAAAATGAATATTCCAAAAGAGAAAAAAAATAGTTTTATAGTTGTTTTTTAAAGTCATAAATTAAGTATTTGCTAAACATATCTATATGGTATATAACTCTATAGTTATAAGTTTACCGTGTAAGAACATAATATTAAGGTTAAAACAATTTTAGTATAAATTGTTATTCTCAATAGTTAAAGAGATTTATAATTTTATTAAAGTATTTATATAAGTTATCAGCTTTTAATTAAGCGTGATAGACTTATTTTGTAATTTGTACATCATTTTGTTTAATTTTTTAAAGGGATATAAAACAAAATTTGATGTAATTTTTATATATGAAAATAATTCAATGTAAGAAAAATAATAATATAGCTCGCTACTTTTAAATAATCATTACTTGAAACTTACCTTATAGGTTAATTACTTATTTAAATGGATTAATACAGGATATGCTTAAAGCGTTATATTGATTATTTATTCTTCGAACTATATAAGTGAGCAAGATTAATGAATAAAAAGATTTTAATTGATGCTAATTTCCTGAATGAAACGAGAGTAGTTTTATTAGGACAAAGCAACAACATAGAAGATATTGAATTTCAAACGATAAGAAAACAACAAAATAAAGGTAATATTTATTTAGCAAAAGTAACAAGAATTGAGCCATCTTTACAAGCAGTATTCATAGAATACGGTATGAATAAAAGCGGTTTTTTGCCTTTTAGTGAAATACATCCGAATTACTATAATTTACCTGCTTCAGAAAAAAATTTTCCTATAAATGCATTTTCTGAAATAATACCTCCTAATATTGCTATTGAGGATGAGGAAGAATTGCCGGTAACTAACCCGTATGATCCGCTAATTGATAGTGTGGAAATTGATTTAAAGGCTATAGAGGATTTAGTAGAGAGTAAATTTCAATCAGAGCTTAATTTAGAAGCAGCGGGCGATATTGAAATTATCCAAAATGAGAAAGAAGAGAATATTCCTCAATATAAGCTGTATAAAGTACAAGATGTAATAAGAGAAAACCAAATTTTTATTAGATCAGATTACTAAAGAAGAAAGAAGAAATAAGTGTGCAGCTTTCACTACTTACATATCTTTAGCAGGTGAATATTGCGTTTTATTTTTAGGCTTCGCAATGAGGAAGGTAGGAACGCAAAAATCGAGAACTTATGTAGATGACACACCGCTAATGGTGTGCAGCATCCGCATCGCAGACTTTTGCCGTTCACCTGTGCCCTATTGAAACTGTGCATTTCGGGAATGAAAGTCGTGAATTCTGAGAGGAATCTAAGGGAAGTTCTAACATGGCACAAATGCGATCAGAGATGCCAGGAATGACCAAAAATGACTTATGTTATACTTTATATGCCGTGTGAAAATATGAACAGCTGAACTGAGAACTCCATTTTGTTGTAAATTTAGGGGAAAAATTAGCACACCGATTTGCCAAAACTCAGGCAGGCGATGATGTATGGCAACAAAGGAGGGTAGCAAGACTAGGCGCTGTATATGGAACTGTAGCTGTTAGAGTTTCATTCACTTACGACGCCCTCTCACAAGCCAAAATCAGCTTCCTGGAAAGGATCGCTTTATTTACACACAGAGATACCATTCGCTGCTGGGATATCCAGTATTATTTTGTGAGAAAGCCATCGCAAAGTTAATTTGAATCCGATTAATGCTTTCATATTTATCACACATGCTGGAGTTCGTGCCCACAATTGCAGAATCGTAGTTGGAAGTGGTGACTGCAAAATGTCTTGCTAGCTTGCAAGCGAATATCGTTTTAAGTTTCCCAAAGAAGACTCCTACTCAACAATCTTTTCAAAAGTTAACTCATTAAAGCACTAAGCTTGCAAAAAAACGTACGACAGAGAAGTCCACTAATCCAGACACGAAGCACATCGTGATTGAACGCAGATATTTGGCTGTGAATTTTCTATATAGCTCACGAAGAATCTTTATACACCGAGTACGGACGCTCTGAGTGTCCAGGGCTTCCATGACTGCTTCACCTTCAACAGAGTCAAAGGCCTCGTTTAAATCGGTGGAAGTGAGACACATCGGTCTTTCGTACTCTTGCAATACTTCAATAAGTCTTGTTACCGTGTGGATGTGGTCCATCATATTGGATCCTTTTCGAAGCCCTGCATGCCCACATGGCTTTCTGTAATTTGCTCTCTTCCTTTTAGGATTACTCGAGTGAAGATTTTCTGGAGGACAGGCAAAATCCAGATTGGGCGGTAGTTGCCGATATCGTGGAGGTTGCCCTTTTTTTTTACAATAACACGGTCTTGCTCTTCTCCCTGCTAGTAGCAACTTTGCGTTCTTCCAGGCAATATGTGATGAGCCGATCCCATGTATTCATAAGACGAGAAAGAAAAAGAGAGAGTCCTTCAGGTGTTCGGGTCTTATCCGTTATAGACCTGATGTTGTTCGATCATTGACCGACGAATTAACATGTCGGATTTCGGAAGACTGAACCAGTGGGACAATATATCCATCCACCTTTATTTCACATCAGGCTGGATAAGTGACTATTGGACAGAGCCGAGTTGTAATCATAAATGACGTTCTCCGCTGTCTTTCAGGAATCTCTAACTGCTTCGTCTTTCCGTCGAAGCTTTAAGATAGTGTCCATCGATACCTAATGCAGTAGACATTTCCTCGTTTAACCACCTCGTTGTTACTTATCAAATGCTACACCTTTGTCACTACACTACGACCAGTACTTGTTTTAGATGAAATGGAAACACATTACATTGTAACAATGGCAAACTGTCTTGTGATAACTTATAATCATCGACCAACACAACGTAATCATTTCAGAAATTAGCAATTATCAACAGGAAATCAGTCAGTCAACAATTGTGTTGTATAAAACGGCATCGGCGAGTGAGGTGGCTTCATTTAAACGTACTTCTCCGCAGAAGATTTGACACGACGAGATCACGAACAGCCACATCGCTAGAACAAGCAGCTTTGGAGAGTCTTGTGGAATTAATCAGTTTGTGAGGAGGTAGAAGACATCGAATTTTCAGGTAGCATTTTCTATCTATCTCTTTTCTCTTTTCTATTTATTTTTTTTGCCTTTTATTTTATTTATTTCTTACCTTATTCGTTTCCTAATTTTACCGAGGAGATTTGTATAGCGGAACAACTAAGCCTCGTTTTAGTGAATGCCAAGCAAAAATCGACAAGAAAGAGAGAAGAAGGACCATATTGAAAGCGCTTAAGCGACCATGCGCTACTCTGTTGAAGACACACGGTGTGAAAATGACGGCTCGTTGTGAATTTTCCTATAGCTATAAAAGCCGTTAGATTCCACATACTTTGCTTACAAGGTAAAGCTTTCTTATCTTACGGCGATGAATGTTCGACTTTCTGGAGCTCGTTGTATGTATGTCTACCACTTGATTGCTTCTAGTGTTAAATTTCGAACACGAATGCAAATGAACAAGCTGTATTTCAACCAAAAGGGGTGATGATTTTCAGTAATATCTTGTTTCTGTGCTAGTCGAGCGCTTCGCTGTTGGAAAACTTGAAGAGTTGAATACCTTTCGCAGTTCTTTGAAAGATAGTTCCAAACGCACTTAAATTGGAGAAAACATAGTCTGAAAAATCTGTGCGCCTGGAATACACACGGGATCGATCACAGCGCCCATAGATCACCTAGCATTCCATCCCTTCGGGGTCGGGGAGCTGGTACTATACTTGTCCTGGAGGATAGCGTCACTGAATCGATAAATGGGCAGGTCACCGGGAGTCATTGTAAAGCGCGCATATGCAATGAATCATCTCCAAACGATGGTTAATGAAGCGAATACATTGCGCACCTCTCAGTGATTGGTCAACGCCTAGGGCGTTGTCCTTTATCCTTTTAGTCTATTAGACTATATAAACCTATTATTGGAACGGATAGCACAGTGGTAGTGGTGTCGGTCATAACGAACACGGTGCTGGTTCGATCCCGCTCCGGGCCAACTAAGCCTCTCACCCCTCCTGGGTTGGGGAATTGGCACTGGACTGCTTCGGTGAGCATTCTCCAGAACCTTGCAATCCTATCGGAGCCATTATCAGTGGTTAGCTAGTGGAAAATATTACAGCTGCACTTCGTACTTTGTCTCGACCTAGATTATTGGTTTAGGTTCAATTTTCGAAGACGCTGCAATGAAAATGAATGTGGAAATCCACCCATACGACATGTAAGATCTATCTCATATAATAGAAAGCAATTTATCCGTCGACTATCTCATTTTTTACGATTTTTGATGTAGACTGAATTCCAGTGATGGCAAAGGCGAACAATGGGAGAGAGCCGCGGGACCTAAAGAGCTAGGTAGTGGAGAATGTAATCGTTGTGAATAAGATACAGTACACAACACACATTGTCAAGGTAGCACACATCAACACAACAAACGACAGAAGGCCTCACAAAAGATGGATTTCTCGATGAAGGACGCACTATGGAATCATGCAGCACCAGCACTGCAACTAGGCCTAACATACCGCGAACAGTGGATACCAATAGAGATGGGATATAGAGCACCAGCTCCAATATCTCTGCCGCAAAAGCGTGCGGAAGAAACAGCGACCGCTACAATATTTTTGAACCACTGTCTGCTAATGATGAGACATGGGCTTGCAACAGAACAAACAAGAAACAAATATCACCAAATAATTAGGTGGACCAGATTTCAATGAAGTAGTCAAGCAATCTCAGTAGGCCGCATGCAAAATTTCGTGAAACTTCTCATTTAATGTACGAAATGAAGAAATGCAGAAAGAATGGAACCACAAAAAAGCAAAGTGAAAGAGAGAGCGTAAAAGAAATATCAAAGGACGAATAGAAAAACAAAGAAATGGAGGATGAGACCAGGAGATGAAAAGAAGGGGCAGAGAAACCAGGATAAGAATGGGAATCTAAGACGTAATTAAAGTGCTACGAAATGCAGGTTTGAACGTCAGCACAATGGGAATTGGTAGGACACCTTATACCACTCAGGAGACGACCAATTGCGTAACGGTGGAAGAACGCGTAATCGAAAACAAAGCATTGGGATTAATTTGTACCTGCATTTCTATCTCTAGTGAAACAATCGTAGATTTCCGTCAAAAAGGCTAAGAAATGGTCACGTTTCACAACGATACGGATCCATTCCTCCTCAACGCTGCGAACATCGAAAACCGCAGGGCCAGAAAAAAACGAGTCTCTGGACCACGGTGGACATGCTGTTCGAAGCAATTCTTTAACTAATTGCGAATTGTGCTATGAAGTGTTAAACAACATAATATATTTTAAAAAATATACAGAGCAACGACCAAGAAAAAACCAACCTTCTCGTGAAAATCAGGCATGGAGGCTCCATTAATCTGTACCTTTTCACGGTTATTCATATCGCAAGCAGCGACAAAGCTATCCAAGTGCTCCTCCCACGTTTGAAGTGATACCCACCTGCAAATAAATTGGATATCAGAAGTCAACAGATCACACACGCTGCAGTTGTTGCCTAATAGATAAAAAAACCGAGAAAAAAGCATTCAAAGACTGTCTTCAAAGCTCTAGTTACGATCGAATTACTCAAAACATCGAATGCTTGCTTCTAAACGCCACTTTAATTGTACGCTGGACAGTGAAAGGTATAGAAATAAGACTCAGCCACTAAATGAATGCATTCTGCGAGACCAAGTGTAAAAATGAAAACTGGCCAGAAACAGTTCTTCTCTTATAAAAATTCCACAGAACGGTTTGAGAAATTATGATTAAGAAAGCATCAAATGAATCTTGTAAGCAATTATACACAAATAAATGGAAGGTAGACATGACGCAAATGTTTCCTCTTCCGAAACTTGACTTAATCACAAACATTACTTAAGTACGAGCAATAGTAGATACGTCGCACACATGGGTGACTCAGTTTAAACAGCCACATGCACTTACTCGTCACAATCATGCTGACCACTGGACCGCCGCTTCCATTGTTGCATGGGGGTCAGTCAAAATAAGGCTTTCATCAGAAGCCCTAGTCAAGACGAACTGAGCAACAAAATACACAAAGAGAAGAAAGCATAAATATGAAAACTAGTGGAAGACAGTGAAAAAGCAGCGTGCCTTTGATATGACAGATATCCACCTATGATATATCTATAACGGTACCTATACCTATACCTATACCTATACCTACACGGTATTTATCACTAGATAGCAAAAGCGCAACAGACGAGAGACGGCGAAGAAAAGTACCCGAGCGAGGCGGTTATGCTGATAACAAGCGATGATCTTGGCTGAAGTTGTAGGTATTCGATGAGAAAGTCGTTGAACGAGGAGTCTGAAAAACAATTGGTTATTTTAGAAAAACTGTTCTCTTCAGTGGAAATCAGAGATCGGGGACCATGAGAAGACTAACATGTAGTGTTCTGCAAACGAATTGGAAAACTCTGTCAAAAGATCTCAAAGATTTTAACAAATCAGTAAGCAACACCTACGTCGTTACTTTTTCTGTTTTGAAGAATTTGACTCTCCAATAAAAAAGAGAAGAAATTCAACGAGGGTTTGCTCCAGAATCCCAGGAACTTGCAGGAAATGAGCCCGTCATGTGACTACTAATAAGTGTGAAGTGTAAAACAAAGCATAAAGCTCTCGGCGTTGATCAATCCGTGAGGTGGGATTTTAAATACTTGTTCCATTTATCATTATCATCATTATTGTTGCAGTTAAGAACATCACTGTTTTTTATCTGTTCCTCCACCACTACGTTGTAGGTACGGTTGTCAAGGCAAAGAACAACAAAGAAGCAAACGAAACATACTTTAGAATGGAGGATTGCTGCGCCTTAACCGTCGCCACGATCTCGCGTCATTCGCCGAGCAGAAGACTACGACACTGGTCCGAATTCAGAAACCTATATTTCACGAATCCGCTGTAAACGAAGTGTTTTTTGAACAAGATGCGCCTAACACACACTCGAATATTTTCAATTAAAGCCAATTCATAGTTAAAGTCACACGCTGAGGAAGAAATGACTGAAATCACCGACATAAAGCTGGTGTTAGGAGAAAAACTCACAAATGTGAAGCAGTGCAGAGTGCAAAAGCCATATGTAGTCTCTCTGAGACGTTCTTCGTTTCCGTAGCTGTCATTACTTTGTACTTAACGTTGGTCGACGCTACAGGTCTTCCCACTTTCCTAGCTCTAAAGAAAAGTGATGTCCAATAGAACTTTTAAAGTGGTAAAACAGGAACAACTTCAAACTTTAGCTATAACTATTTTACTGTTTAGAATAACCTTTTCGAGAACCTGACAAAACTGAGGCAAAACACACCTTCTCGGTTGGACGTTACTGCTGCCAGGGCACGATGTGGGACGAAACCTCACTTTGAAGGCGTCGGCTGTTTCGCGAACGAAGGTGAGTGCAGGGTACTTGGCTAAAACATAGGGAAAGACAGGTCAAGGAGCTTATAAAATTAACAATTCCCATTGTGGATCCTAGCACTCTAGTTCAAAATAACACGCCCTAATATATCAAATTATTCAAAAATTTTTTCTACCTTAGTGGTGTCATGATACAACATGTAGTCATAAATTACGAAGCCATTGTATATTCGCTAAATAAAGGAGCAAAAAGAAGTAAAATTCACCCATCTTTAAATTACAACCGTTTCCCAGACTGGAGCGATCATTTCGGCATCCATATCGGTCTATTTCGCCATCGGCGGCTACAACGACCCGTTTGTGCGACCACAACGCGGAAGAAACAACGTTCGCACTGAAAAAATCGTTAATTTCCAGATAACGTGCGTATAAAAGAATAAAAAGAAACGTAAGATGGAGATAAAAGTGGAAAACAGAACAAATAAGGAGAGAAAACAATGGATCGAAACCGCGTCAATGTTTAGATGTCGTAAAACCCATAAAAACAACATTCAAAATAACTGGAATTTGTTTAAGCCGAAATCGTAACTAAAGCAATGAACTCCTATCTTTTATTCTTCGTAAGGTCGAACTTGGTCGCATCCCTAAGGAAGTAATCAGAAATTTTAAGAAAGCATAAGAACAGGGAAAGGCTTCCCTAGTTCGAAGCTTTCGTCAGAGTTATAAGTTTTGATGGTGAAAAAGGTGGTGGACACAGAGTACAGTTGAGAAAACCAAGAAAACCATCCAAAGACGATAACTAAAGCTAATAACCCTTCGAAATACTAATCAGAAAGTTGCAGTAGAACAAGAAGGCCATCGATTAATAGTCGTTTTCTATTTAGTTCACGTTGGAAAGATAGAAACGATCGGCTCATAGCTTAAACATTAATTCAACGAAGAAGAAATTGTCACTGTGAGATCTGCTTCTTTTGCGCAACGAAAAGGACGACAATTGCTGTTCGATGAAAAGTGGATTCTATAGAAAAACCGACAACATTAACCAGCATATCTTCACCAAGAAATTTCCAAAAGCTAGTTGCACTAAAAGAAACTGCTAGTGAACGGTGACAGGTTGTTGATGTACAGTCAGATTATTCCACTATATTTTCTCGAGAACTGTGGTAACCACCAAAAGAAAGAAGCGCTGTCACGATGAGGTGGAAAAAACCGCGGCTTGTGCATTCACGATTTGTGAACGGAGAGGGTCCAGTTTTATTGCGCGACAACCGCCGACTGCAGATTTCGCAACCAACACTACCGCTGTCGTCGGACCTCGCGCCACTCAACCACCACTTCTGCGTCATCTCGGTAATTACTAGCTGCGAAAATCCTCAAGAACCACGTCGCTGGAAGAAACGTTTACGAAGTGCTTTCCAGAACTCAAGGGCTCTACGGTACAGAAAGTCTTTGCGAAACTATGGAAATCCTAATCATCCTTACATTTATTAATAGAGTAATGTTAGAACCGAGTTACAACACCTCAAAATTTCCGCTCAGAACGGCCATATTTACAGTATGCTTGAATTGAGCTGTTTTTTTGTGTTCATAATACAACACATATCCGTGCGATCAGCAAACTTTGAAACCAATAGTTCTAGAACGAGACGAAACACTCACCACACTTCAGCACTACAATGCCCTCTAATGACAGGGTGGACGAACCTAACAACTTGTTTGAGTTCGACATTACATAACACATGACGATAGACTTCACTCAGTCCACCGTGCAACAATTGGTCGTCCTTTTCAAGGAAGAACGCTTTGCACTTCCTTCTGAAAGGAACGATAAAACGCTTTGGAAGAACTGAGCTCATCACTGGGATCACTCTATTTCAGTATCTCTCTGTTCCTAAACAACTTTAAATACCGGTATTAGTTCCTCAACAGGGAAGCTCAACGAATGCTCGCGAGATGGTATCGCCTTGCCTAACCCGTCTTTTTGAGGTCGATGTTAATATTGTTGTAGAATGGTGAAAACTTGGTTATAAAATTTTTGTACAGCTCACGAAGAATCTTTATGTACTGAGTAGAGACTCTTTGACTATCAAGGGCTTCCATGACTGCTTCTATCTCAGTTGAATCAAAGGCCTTCTGTAAATCGATGAAAGTGAGACAGAGTTGTCTTTTGTACTCTCGAGGTACTTCAAGGAGCCTTGCTATCGAGTGGATGTGGTCCATCGTAGTAAATACTTTCGAAACCCTGCTTGCTCACATGGCTGTCCTTCGTCCTGTGTTCTGTCAATCCTGTTTAAGATGACTCGAGTGAAAAATTTATAGAAGACAGACAGCAAGCGGATTGGGCGATAGTTGCCCGATATCGTGTACGTCACCCTTCTTGAGCAATAACACGGCCTTGCTGTTCTTCCACTGAGTAGAGACCTTGCTTTCAGAAAGGTAACGTGTGAAGAGCCGAGCCAGTGTGTTTGCGAAGACTGGCGGAAGTTTCTTCAGGTGTTCTGACCTTATCCTCTCCGTATCTAGTGCTGTCCGATTTTTTCACCGATGAAATGGTATGTCGGCTGTCGGAAGGGAGAACGGTTGGTACAACATATCCATCCTCCTTTATTTCATATGACGGAAGGTGGACGTGGCTATCGAAGAGATCTGAGTAGTATTCGTGAATGGTTTTCTCCGTTGCCTTTCTGGACGACATAACTGTTCCGTCTGGGCGCCGGAGTGCAATCATCCTGGTCTTGTAATTGGCGAAGCTTCTGTGGGCTTTGCTGCTGCTCTTCTCTCTTTAACATCTTCTTTTATCGCCTGTCTGCATTGTTTTGCATGTTCGGACGTTAGTTCACGGTTGCCTGCAGCTCAGCTCGCGCGATTCCGCGCTGGCGTATCAGCTCGAGTGTTTCTGGAATCAGACTTCTCTTGGTGACTTTCGAACTCTCAGTTTTCATAGCGTTAACGTGAAGATGTTGAATGAGCCAGTCGTATTCTTCGTCGATGTTATCGAGAACAGCATCTTCCCAACACCCGACTAATGAATTGAATAAGTCCCAGTGAGTGTCCGGTATTAATCAGCAGAGCGAAGGTGATCGATCCCAGGCGGGAAAAAGGGCAGTCGAACGAGGAGCGTGGTAGGCTCCACAAAAATTATGTGACAGCGTCGTCTTCATAGACGAACTCATTGCGAGCGTTTGAGGACGTCAATCACGCTTGCGTGTGAGCCGTTCGGATGTTGTCCCTGCGCTACACATTGTCCTGGGATCCAATCGAAGGTGTTTCCAGACTTGGGGAATGCGTTTTGGTGCATTCGAGACAAATTAAAGCCTGAAATGCGACGAAAACGTTGGATTCCCGATTTGGTAAAACCGTCGAACGATAGTTTTTTGGAAATAACGAAATCCGTTGAAAAATTCGAATCGAACCGTACGAACAAACGTTGTAATAATTGACAGGACACATACAGTTTTCTTTGCTAACTCACAACAAAGAGAAGTTTTCTAGTGAAATTCCTTGTAACCTTTATTATTCGAAGTTATAACTGGTGTGCAGCACGTGTGCATTGCTTCACCTCGTCTTACAATACCACGTAGTCACTGGTTCGGTCACTTGCCCCAAGAGAATCACGCCTTCCATCGGTCTACAAATTGGTACCGGATTTGTCTATGAGGATAAGATTCTTATTTGATTCATCGGTAGTTGGAAAATCTTTTATAGGGCTAGTATGCATTCAGTTACCCCCCATCACTTGAAAGCGCTGAACGCATGGCACATTCCTCAGCGACCGATGAACACCACTCCTCTATTATCTATCGTTTTATGCGACGTGAAAACACTTGCAGTTTATAAAAAATAGGACGTCCTCTGTGAACTGACAATCAGTTGTAGACCAAGACATAAATACCTGAACGCTCCGTCTATGTACATCGGACAACATCCAGCACTTTTTGTATTTTGTAACATTTCCCAGGATCGACTTTCTATTAACCTCGGCCTTGGATCATGAATGCGTCGTTTTCTTGTTCAGCAATCGAGAGGTTGTTATACAGCATACATTTACTTCCATAGAAAAACACAGTACAATACAAGACTAGCTGTGGTTTCGGCAGCATCGCCTTCTTCAGAGCCCCTTTTTTTTTACGTGACTTCCAACAAGTTAATAGTAGAACAACCGATTATATTCGCGTATGGTTGATGACACTGCCTATTCCGAAGATTCCCTGACGAACGAAGCAGTGCGAGGAAACGGGACTGGAACAAAAGTGCCGACCACGGCAGGATTCGAACCTGCAATCTTCTGCTCCGTAGTCAGACGCGTCATCCATTGCGCCACGGGGCCTCGTTGCAAGCATACTGTATACGAAGAGTTAACCGATTACTCATTCTCGAATAGTTACGGAAAATGACTGGAACAAAAGTCTCAAGAACTCAAAAGATTTTCGAATTTTCGTTATAAGGTTATTTTGGCATTAGACCTAATAAAATCGCCCATCAATATTGACCCATTCAACCATATGTGACTATAATCAGCTGTTACAACCTTCCTCATTGGAAGTCACGAAAAAAAGCGGTGAGTGTTTCGAGAAGCTGTTGGTTATGTAATTGCCATAGAGTTTTTCCTCTTTTTGTAAGTATTATTGAAGCATTTGGCCTAGTAAATTGTATATCAGTATACGCTTCCAGGCTCTGAAGAAGGCGATACTGCCGAAACGTCAGCTGCTGTTGTATTATATTGTGTGTTTTTCTATGGAAGTAAATGTATTGTGTATAACAACTCCGCGATTACTGAACAAAAAAAACGACGCATTCATACTTCTTTTATTCCTATCGTGTTTTCATAACCGTCATCCATGGAGATGGTCATGGTTCGTGTGTGGACTCGATTGTGGAATGACGATCTGTGCTCTCCGTCTGCCCTACTCTGTACGAATCCTGGTTGACGGTTCGCCATGAAATCTTGAGAAAGTTGTTGCTAGAGCATCTACTACGTCGTTGTCGTAGCAAAGTTTCGACGGACCTTTATTGATCGGAGAGACGCTTGCTGACAGGTACTTTTCTGGAACAGCGTTGATTTTTTGGCATTGGATTGCTTCTAGTCTGGAACTCCAGACAGAAACATGGGAGTTTTTCAAAGCAGTGGAGGTCCTGACAAGCTGGTGATTCCTGCAGCGGAAGGGATTAATTGACTTACCGATTGCAGACAATGTAAACGGCCAAATTGCATCCAAATTCATTTAAAATATCACAAAGTTGTCCTTCTTACTTGCTGCCCACTACGATTTTTCAGTGCAGGATACTGTACGGAATACAACCGGGACTATGCTGAGATATTTGTAAAACTCCGGACCGCAGGTGCCTGCGGTGGGAGAATGAACGCGCTATTGTCCCTTTCCCGAGGAGTAACGCGTTCACCTCCACACCATGCGGGTCCTTCGTTTCGCCTGTCTCTCAGCTTCTTCTGGTGTGGTGGTGAACGCGGTATTCTCCGGAAAGGACAATAGTGCGTTTGTTCCCTCCCGCAGGCACCTGCGGACCGGTGTTTTGCAAATTAAGGCTGGTAACAAATGAGTGTAGCTTCGCTTAAATTTCTTTTCTACCGCTTCTAATAATTTTTTTTCCGTCGGTTTTTTTTTCTATGTCTCGGCTCGTTTCAAAGCTAGTGAAGGACTCAGGGAATTATAATATCTTTCAACTTTAAGGCGGTTTCCTATGTCAACATTTGTTATTTTCCAAAAAAAGTCATTTATCTCTCAATTTGACTAAACAGACTACTTGGACAAACATAGTCGAAATCAGATGTCTAGGATCAAAGCCATATTAGAGTACTGTATCTGAACCTTTTGTCTTCCTCACACTCAAAATCGGGTATTTCAAGAATACAATGAAGTCAATTTCATAAAAATCCAGCGTACTTGACTAGTTCCTAATGATTTTGAACACTTTTCCACGGATTTTCCCTACTAGATACACTCGTCTGATTCACTTGTAAATTTCGGAGTAACCACGAAATTCATTATTTTTGAAAATTTGTGAAGCAGCTTCCTATTCTATGATTTCTATGTATTTCAATAGTTTTCCGTGATTTTTTTCGTTCAGCGAAGTAGAGAAATTTCTCTTTCGTGTTCTCTTCTCCTCCAATAATTTGAAATGTGCAATCGAAGGCGGTCCAGTATTCAAGAAATATCTTAGGAAACCATGTTGAAAAATTTTGTCTTGATTTTCTTGCCGTTCTTTCTAAATCTGCTTTTCCCCACCACTCATCGTCATTTGTCATTGATCAAATTTTAAAGGAAACACAGACAAGTAACCCTCAATGTCGAACTCAGCGGCCGGCATGGAAGAGAGCTGAAGAAGTGGGGGTACTGTCGAAGAGCAGCTACGAAGATTTGCGGGAGTTCAAGGGGCTCACAGCTTGTAACTTTTCACTAACCGAGGGTCCGAATTGCTCATAGATTGACATTTTGTCTAACAGCTATATAAAACACAGTCTCGGACAATACGACTGGGATTTTACTAGTTTGTTTCAGGCAGATGTGTTTCACACGGCGAAGCCATATGAGGGCTATCACTACTGCACCACTTGCCACATGCATGTGAAGTATCGCCTACCGCTACACACAAGAAAGCCCATTGCGATTTCTTACCTGGAAGTGATGATTTTAAGGTGAGCAAGTGTCGGTGGAAAATTAACGCTGTTAATGTTGTTCTTTTGTCCGGACTTTTGTCTAGTTAAGCATTACCGTGAGTAAATCAGATGACGACAGACAGTCGTTTTCGAATACACTTAGCATAGTTATCCTTCTCACTAAAAAAACGCTTCGTTTATAATAAGGCTGTGGAGTAATTCAACGTGTCATATCTACTCCAAATGATCACTCACTAAAGGCTATGGAGTGCGTAAGCCACTGCGTAACGGAAGCTTCGAAAGGTGCGAGCATGGATCTGTACACGATTACCTCTCCCAGAACTCACTACGAAGCAGTTGTTTGCAAAGACTGGTGCGGTTCAGAGTGCGCGATTGGCGTATCAATCAAGGGGTGCGTGTTTGTCTAAGTTTCGTGAAAGTTAGCAATAAGTTTGTTACTCAATTTTCTTAAAGTTCAACGGAACTTGGAAGAAAACATAAAGCCTAACCGTCCTAGAGAACACTCTAGCTTGATTCGTCGAATTGCGACCATGTACATGGGCGCGTTCGGATTTTGATACGGGTTCAGCTCCTGCAGCTTCAGGATCTACGACGTTCTCTACTTGTCGACATGATGTGTGCTGATTGAGCACAGTTGTCGACGGAATCGCCATCGTCCTGAAATCGATGTATTTCAGAAAAGAAATGAATCCTAAACAGACACAAAAATGGGACAAATACGGTGAAATTAGATGAAATTAGTATGATCATCGTAAACGTAATCAGAATTTTCTCACATAATACCCTGCCGTGAATAACTGTAGTAGGGTAGTAAATAGAAATGTTAACATTGTGATTTCGAAAGCAGCTTCAGACTGCTTACTTGGATACTTGGATGGCCCGTCTTCATTGATCGTGCGGACCCCAGCCTAATCTTTATTTTTTTTCGGAGGTTTGCTGGCTTAGTCATTGTAGTTCTCGAGAGTCCCGAGGTCAGCCTGCCATAGTCTGCAGCAAGTCATCACCATCACAGGGAGTCGTCGCCCTTGTGGATCAGTTGGAGATTTGCCACCACGCGACTAATGGTTTGCTCTTAGCTAGGCCTCCTGTTGGGAACGCAGGACTACTTCTGAGCTTGGGAGACGCTGTCAGTGTGATGAATCCTCCTGCTGTACATCGCAACCGACACCCAGAAACACCTCCCAGCCTCAATGAGGCGGTAAACCTTCGGGAGGAGCCTCAGCTTGACCGGGTTCAATGTCGACTTGTGCTCCCAAGATCAATCCCGTTGAAGGGCGATAGCCGATGGCACTTTTAGGTTAAGACGCGGTGGTGAACACGTTAGCTCCTGGAGAAGGAAGGAACGTGTTCGATCTCCACCGCAGACATCTGCGGTACGGAGTTTTGCAAATATCTCAGCGTAACTGTGGTTGTATAGTCAGGATTCTTTACCATAGAAAAAAACACCGGTTTGCTAAAGTGTGACAGGAAATGAGGAAAAAATACCAAAGAGGAAATGGAAAAAAGAAGCTCATAGAGAGAAAAGTAACGAGAAGGTAGCAGTCCAAAAAAGAAACAACTACCTTCTACTGTTTACTTGCAAAATCAATACCCCTAAAAACAGAACCAGGTAGTCTGGAACACGAAAACGTCGAAAGATTTGGAGAAACCAGAATACCTTTTCCTTTAAATGCCGGAGTGAAGTGAGTAAATCTGCTCTAAGTCACCGATGAGTTGCGCGCGGTTGCGAAGCGGCTTCCCAGCCGTAGTTCAAATCGGCACATTCAGCATTGCTGTCCATTACTTATATTAACTACCTATGCTTCGTTCAGAGCCTATCAGATTGCATTCCCCTAGTGAGGAATGGAGAGGAGGATAGGTGGGCACCAGCCACCATCCATGGGACACCCCACCATCCAGTACCGAGCGTATCTAACGGTTGAGAAGTCATCGAGAGCTAATTGGTAACGTGTTTTTCTCTTTTTATATTGATCGAAGTTTGTGGTGCACCTATGTTTACGTGAACATGTTTAGAAAAGCGTCGCTCACGCCTTGCTCCACACGTTCCTGGAAGCAATTACAGTTCCGTCCGTGGGCCTCGCACTTCATCTGTAAGGGAATTCAAAACCCAGAATTTTATTTATTTTATTTTATTTTATTTCCTGCATATGGTTGCTTTTTAGAAGTTCTATCTTGGCTGTATGACTGTCTTTTGTCGTATAACACATATATGCCATTTGTTTGCGAATATCTTTGTTTGTTAGCGATTTTCACGTTATTGCTTGGAAGGGAAGGAGTTCCAAAGGCACCCCTCCTTCCACAAAAGAAGTTATGTTACGCAATTTCAACTTATTGCTAGTGTTTGCTCAGATTTTCTGCTTCTAGTGCTCGTGTTACTCCTCAGAAGGCGTGAAGGGAGAATAGTTGAGGTTTTCAACACTGAAGTTTGAGTGATTGTAACTGGATCCAAAGAAGCCTTGTAAATCGAAATAAGAATAAAGAATATGAACCACTTTGTCCACAAAATGCCCGGAAGAGTGGAATTTCAGGGGGTCTGTAAGAGGCAAACCTGGAGATATTTTTTAGAACCGGCTTGGATGTTTGGGATGGA
Source organism: Angiostrongylus vasorum (assembly GCA_018806985.1). NCBI lineage: Eukaryota > Metazoa > Nematoda > Chromadorea > Rhabditida > Metastrongylidae > Angiostrongylus > Angiostrongylus vasorum. The sequence goes on along the minus strand of JADANN010000030.1, from coordinate 42,935 downwards.
TTTTCTTCTTGGAAACACTTAACGAGATATCTGAAAAAGGTGGAGTTGCCTAACTCGTTCGATTTCGCCAGCTTTAGTTGTTCAAATTGCAGTCGAGCGTTGTCCCACAAAAGGGTTGAAGCTTTTCCATTTTTTAAAGCTAGATAAATATGACGCAGTTTTCGGTTGATCCCATCAATATCGTGACATTAGTTTTTTTCTTTCTTTTTGCCGTTGTCATTTTTCCTGAATGTAGAAGGTTGTGGATAACTCCATTTATAGGCCACCAATCCAGAACCATAACCTTCTTCTTGTGGAATTTTGGCCTTGGCAAATGCTTAAGAGCTTCACCGTTAGCCAACCAATGCGATTAGCGTTATTGATTCGCATGTCTGATCCACTTTAATGATGTGTCACAGTGCGATCGACTTGAAGCGGTACGCATTTTCGAGGTCTCCCACCTTCCCACGTTGCTCAAAATGCCAAACGAGTGTAGAATTAAGAGCGTTCACTTTTTCTGCAACATTAAGTGGATCAGTTTCCGTGATTCGCCGCAGTTCTTCGCTGTCAATTTTCGATAGTCAGCAACTACTTTCAAAACCTCTTGAACCACCGCTGAGCTGTTAGATCCCTAGAAACGACTGAGACATGCGCGTTGTTGGTTTTGCAACTTATCTCTTTTGCCTTACCACCCAGATTTGCACTCGAAGAAGCAAAGCGATATTTTTTTTGTCCAGCATCTTTTCTCGCACACTAGAATGCATATGAAATAAATATCGAGCGAGGTTACTGAGGAAAAAAAACTGTGAAGCAAGAGATGCAAAGTTGAAGTGGTGTAGTAAATCATCACATTTAACTAAGATCGTAGTTTTTTGACGGAGGTCGGAGCTTCGAATCCCTTCTCTCATTTATGTAACACGCGATACTCCTTGCATCGTCCTTTCGACTGCGCATTCAATAACGCTGACTGATCATTCATCCTGCTTACGCGGCGATCAGGTTTCTGACACATACGTTAGGGCAGGAAGTGCCGTTGAGTCGAAAAGGTGGGTGCGGAGTCGGGTGTTCTTTGTTCTCTTCACTATGGCCGCGGTGAATTTGAAAGATCCCCAAACAGCTCGCTTCCTCCTGGTTAACCATGGAACCACGTCGTTCATCATGTTGAGTTCCCGACCTACATAGGCACAACTGGAGCATTCGGAGATATTCGTTCAATAGAACGTGAATGGGGTGTACGTAACGAACCCATTCCTCATGAACATCGTTTTTGTGAGATTTAGTCAAGGACCAATGTTTCCACAAGCTTCATCAAGATCATGTAGAGAAAGGTAACGAGAATGTAGCAGTCCAAAAAGAAGCAACTACCTGCTACTGTTGACTTGCAAAATCAGCACCCCTAAAACAAAACCAGGTAATCTGGAACACGAAGATGTCGAAAGATTTGGATAAACTAGAAGACTTTTTCCTTCAAATGTTGGGGTGAAGTGAGTAAATCTGCTCTAAATCACCGATGACTTGCGCGCGGATGAGAAGCGGCTTCCCAGCCGTAGTTCAAATCGGTACATTCAGCATTGCTGTCAAATACTTATATTAACTACCTATGCGTCGTTCAAAGCCTATGAGATTGTATTCCCCTATTGAGGAACGGAGAGGAGGATCGGTGGGCACCAGCCACCATCCATCGGACACCCCTCCACCCTGTACCGAGCGTATCTCACGGTTGAGAAGTCATCGAGAGCTAATTGGTAACGTGTTTTTCTTTTTTGTTACATTGATCGAAGTTTGTGGTGCACCTATGTTTACGTGGACATGTTTAGAACAGCGTCGCTTACGCCTTGCTCCACACGTTCCTGGAAGCAATGACAATTCCGTCCGTGGAACTCGCACTTCATCTGTAAGGGTAATTCAAAACTCAGGCATTTTATCACTGTGACCAAGTGAGAAATCGCTGGGCATGCTTGCAGGAGGTCTAGTGCTACCGTAGATGTGTAGTGCTTACTACCAGAGCGAGTGGTTTTGGAAAGAATAGGCGTCCAGAAAGATCGTGTTTAGAACAGATGCGTGTTTTAAAGGCTTTCAATCACAATTATGTGCTAATTTTGTGAAAAACGCCGTTCACAGAATCACTTATTGCGCAATCTACAACGAACCTCACGTTAAACACTATTTACATAGATTCCATAGTTCTTACATAGCGGCACGTCTCGTGGTGCACCAAGCTGCTCCTAATACCAACTTAGTTATCATGTTTCATGACAAATTAATAATAACAATGTCTTTTTGATTTCTTGAAAGACTGGTATAGCTTCCCAATTTCTTTAGCACTAGGCCAATCTCTACCAGAACAACACAAAAAAGCCTGGACTGCATTGATCTCGATGCGCAGTACAGGTGCAGAGAAAATAATGGTAGTTCCATGTGTTTTGCACACAAATTTAAGAGTTGCCGCGAATGTGATAATTTCTTTACTGCAAACACAAGTATGCATTTGAAATATTTTCAGGGAGCTGTACGAGGCGTGCTGACCTGTTCGTGCAATGGCACCATTCGACGAGGGATTCATCCGTTGGGTACGATATACGATAAACGAGGTAGAATAATACTTATTTGTAGTTTTGAACATATGTTCATCAATTACTCATTAATTACCTCCCAACAGTTTACCTCCTTATCGTGACAGGGTGTCGGACTGCGATGTACAGCAGGGGATTCATCCCGGGGCAGCGTATTCCAAGCTGAGAATGGATCCGGCGTCTCTATCAGGTAGCCCACATAAGAGCAAACCAAAACCAGGATCCACCACCGTCCTGGTATCAAACTAGTGGCATGGTGGCAAATCTTTTTCTGATCCACAAGGTCGGCGACTGCCTGTGGTGGTGGCGACCTGGAGCAGACATTGACCAGGCTTACCTCGGGACTCCAGGGAAGTGGTGGGGTCTGCAAAATCACTGTGAATGGGCCGCCCAAGTATCGAAATAAGTAAGTAAATTCATTAATTCTCCAGATACATATAAAGGTAACTCGAGGCCATAATCTAAAATGCTGGCTGTTAATGAAACTCGTCTTTGAAATCGACATCTTATGATATCCGTGCATTATACTAGTTAATGCTGATGTTATTCAATCAACTATTTCTTTAAAACGATAACGTTGCCAGTGTGATCGTGGTCTGTCTGTAAATAGACAGTGGACATCAGTATTATAGGCGTGTTATTTAGTCGTTTTTGCTGACACAGTTGTCCTATGGATATAACTGACGTGTTAGCTGTTGAGCTGCAATGGGGGTGTGGTTGGTTGGGTTCGGCTTCGCGATGTTGATTTGCCATTTTCTGTCACTGGCATAGTAAATGTTGGGTTTATTTTTCTGGATATACAAGATAATCCTGTTAGAGCGTTCACTGGCGGTCGCCGTCCATGTGTATTTAGAAGAAGCCTAGATTCCTCTAGGGTCGAGGCGATTGGCGTGATTTGTCGCCTTACCAGTTGGAATCAAGATAACATAGCTTCATTATTGTGAGACATACACGTTTTGGGGTTTCTTGTTGGATATAAAGCTGAAATTATGTGGTATGCAGAAGTAAGTGATGTTTCTGTGTTAAATATATCTCAACCAGAGGCTTGAGCATCTTTGAGTCTTCCCTTCTTTCATGAATATCCGTTTCCGTACACAGTTGCTTGTTGCCATTGTATAGCGATCTATCCGGTAATCCAGAGCGACCAGGTTTTCTTTTATGACATACTTAAGCAAAACTTTGTGAGTTTTTTCTATGTCATGCTGAATTATTCAAGCTGACTATCCAGATTATGTGACCGCGCTATCGTCCTCATGCAGGATTCATCCTTGCATTGCAATCGCTAATACTTCGATAGACGAATACGTCTCAATTCCAAATTCATCTACAACCTGCACATAGTTCACATTTCAGACCTATGTAGCTGCTTCTTATTCCATTGTTTACAGAAAGCATATGCCATCACATTAAAGTGTACTGCAAGACGCAAGTATCTTACGACTCATTCGGATCAATCTAGTTCAGATTATGGTAAACAAAGGCATTGAAAACATGAAAATGACAACGAACAGGCTGGATAACTTGTCGCATGCTTAAACGAGCAAGAAATAACATTCATAATAAGAATGTTCGCTTTGGCTTTCCTCTTTCTCATCTGGATTTTCAGTATACAGAGTGAGTTCGTTCTCCGAAAAAAGGTTACGGTCCGATTTTGCGTCTTCGACATCGCGCTCAACATCAGAAACCTGAACTAATCAGGTTCAATACATGGCCACACAGGCAAGGAGAGGCCTGGTGAAAACAGTTCCAAGCATTTGTCGCAGTTTCGCACCCAGAAAAAAAAATCAGCCAACAACACCCTTCGTTCGTGCTTCATCGGACGATAAGTGGGAATCCGCTGTCGTGGACCGTATTATCGTGGAATATTTCTGTGAACCCTGGGAATAACACCGATAAAAGAGGTTTAGCCATACCTTACATATTTTTGGGTTTCATTCCACTGTTGTCTATTCATTATGAATTTGCAGAGATCAGCTATGTATATGTATACGTTATATATATATATAATATATATATATGTATATATATACATATATATATATATATATATATATATGAATTTAGGGATATGTGTGTATGTATGCATGAATTTGAATACTTTTAATGTTTTAATATCATTAAAGGTACTGTGAGGGTCGTACGTGTATTTGCTGATATTTCTTTAGCAGTGGTAGCGCAATTTATGAAGAACATGCTGATGTACAATATTTACTTGCGTTTAATTGAACGTAGAAAGTTTTATGCTTTAACTATGAAAATGAAGAATTGCCGCGAAGTTTCAGAATATTCGAATTTGGATTTGGTTGATGTCATCACAAACTGGTTATAAACAAAAGCGATTCCTGCACATCATGTTGTATTCGCAAGAAGGGCTTCCTTCTTCTTTGACTTTATAGGCTTTTTCCTTTGATGCTTATTTTTCTTCTGTGGAGTGGTGTTTCATATTTTTTTGCTTTTTATTTCATAACTATATTGTTTTGCTTTTTTATTTTACTCTACTTATCGACATTTTATACACCTTCCAACGGTTTACACCCTCGTGTTGGCTGGGAGATGTTCCTAGGTGTCGGGCTGCGATGTGCAGCGGGGATTCATCTCCCGGCAGGGCCTCTCATAGTGAGGAAGGGTCCAGCGTTTCGATCAGGATGATCTGCTGAGAGTAAACCATGACAAGAATCCATCATCGTATCAAACTAGTCGCATGATGGCAAATCTCCATCTGATCCACAAGTACGGCCACTGCGCGTGGTGGTGACGACCTGGGAAAGGCTTTGGCTAGGTTGACCTCTGGAATCCAGGAAACCACGATGGTTTTTCATTATTTTTTGTTTTATTTCACTCTATTTACTTTCTTATGGAGGCTCTGAACTAGGAAACTTCAAGGGCAGTCAGTACGGGAACACGTCATTACCTCAACATGTGAATGACGATTATTACAAATTTGCCAACTGCTGCTCTAATGCGGTCGGGATTCGAGGACGAAGTGAGAGATGAAGTCATTTCCATAACAATGCCGTTTTTTCCAAGGAAATCGGCTCGCCTTACCCGGCTAGTACGGCTTTATCGACGTTAACTTTTTTTTATTGTTTTCACTTGTTGTTTTGATGTTTGTTATTTATATGGCATGCTCATACTTGGTTTTCAGTTTATTGCAATCCAGCAATAATGACTGGAAGACCATTCGCAAGCACTTTCTTCACAAGCAGAAGCCGACATCAGCTTCAGAGTTGAAACGAAGGTAAAAACATACCTCAATACGTTAGGTGTTAGGTGTACTATTTAGTTTCTAGCCATTCGATTAGTAATTTAAAACCACTTGCCGTTGTCGCAGTTTACGTTGTGATTTCAGTAGTTCTTCAATGATCTCGATGCACCTGCCGTCGGTGACACAGTGTTCAGTTTAGTACTGTTACGTTGTCTGCACTTTATGTTAATAACATTATGGAGGATTCAGATGTTTGTCAGGGCTTCGTTGTTTCAGATCGTCACTGAATAATTTGCCATTGAGTCGGCGGATCACCGGCGCTAAATCGGGCAGAATGCAGTTGAGATCTCAGATAAAATGCTAGAACAAGTTCCTATGGCTTCGTTTTCTTTTGGTTATTTATGTCGGTATAATTAGGGTTACATGCAGACGTCTTATCCAATGTTTTCCAGTTGGTCAACGAACCCACCTTCTCTGGAGCATCCTGCCTTAATAAAAGGTGAGTCGACCCACTTGACTCTGGGTTCTATTGACTTTACTTTTCAGTTTATCAAGGAATGTTATCGTCACATTATGCTTTTGAGCAGGTGCATTTTCTCCCACATGCGGTCAAGTGCATTAGATTCGGTGCATTTTCTTTGCGGTTGTTTGTTTGGTTCTATAGAGCTTCATTCCTTAGGTCTTGTGAGTCCTAGCTCATCCTTCAACGAAAACGTTGTGACAGATGTTGTCTGTGAAGACCATTTCTCTGCACTTATAATTTGCTCCGTCTATTTTGTCCATGAGTTCCATGCTGTGATAATGATAGGTCACATGTTTTTAAGATTTTGAGGTACTCGTTTATCGTTTTGAGTTGGTCAACGGCTTAATTCTACAGAGTCCAAGCATGGCTGTAATTGAACTCGACTGGTCCTTCGATGAACTCTCGCTGATTGATGATGGTGACACTTCTGAAGACATTGCTTATGAGGAAGCATCTCCTGAATACAACAGAGAATTTGTTAACTTTGCAGTAGGTACTTTGTATTACTTCATTATTCGCTTTTTTAACATCGTTCTTGGATCTTCGCTGTTGCTTTCATTTTTCATCGTAGTCTTCCTGTTCAGTGATTGGAGTTCTATAGAATGGTTACGAAAGCAGTGGTGACGCGGTGGGCAATGTGACATGTTTTTTTTTCCAGGAAACTGGTGAATAGTTGATTCTTTCCTCTACACAGTTCTCACGAATCTCTATTCCCCATATTTAGGCAGATGTCTCCTCTTTCACATAGTCACCTCATGTTTTCTGGGTGCATGGGAGATATATTGCTACTACCTGATCTAATCTCGGTTGACAACATCATGGCACAAAAACAACAAAGTTATTGTTGTTTTTCCAATTGTTCACTGTCCATTATTAATTGCATATGAGAAGCGATTGTGTTTATGTGATGTAGTTTACGAAATAAATGTTCTTATGCCTCTCTGATTGTATTAAGCCTTCATCATTCTTCCCTCATTTTCCGGTGGATAGCAAAATTCATATAGTGGCTAACGCGTCCATTCGTAGCAACGTTAGAGGCGATTGAATATATATCTGGGCTTTACAGTGACTTGCCGTGGTGTGCCGATGTGTCGAATTAGTGCTACAGTCCTTTCAAACAGGTCTCGTACGAATTTGCTGAGCTCGGAATGATAGAAGGCTTGGTGACCCGTGGTCGCGGATCGATTGCAAGTGCATAACAGGGCAAACTTGACAACTGTGCAACACGCGCACTTCAGTGAAGCATAAAAATAGAAAAGAATCGCTGAGGTGAAAAACACAAAGGAGAAAGCCGGCACCAATAGACATCTTCGGATTGTGTCCAGAGCTTAAATTTAGGGCGTAGGGATGTTTAGCAAAACACACCATGCCCGAGGTCAAGTTTTCAGTCAAAGCAAATATCAATAAAGGGCGCGGGAATGATCAGCATCCACTTCAGTTGGCTCTCTCATAACCTTGAACCTTGTTTGTTGCCTTCACCACTGGACATTTGACAAATCATTCAATATTCGCCTCTCATTGGTAGATATGATTTTCCTTCGCTAATGTATGACCCATCTTCGAGAATCTCAAATACCTCTTATAACTAATTAATTATTCCATGAATGCATTTTTTGGCCGAAACATGACTACACACGTGTCCCCGCTCCTGTGATCCCTTTCTTGAATTGTGCTCCTATTAATTTTTCTTTCTTTAATTTTTCCTAAGGGCGCGTGTGGCGCAGTGCATGGAGGCGCCACTGCGACACACACGTGGAATCGATCCCCGCGCCCATGGCCCACCAAGCCTTCCATCCCTTTGAGGTCGGCAAATTGGTACCAGACTCCTCTGGGAAGATGTCAGCACTGGCTCGATACATCGGTAGGCCACCGCAAGTCGTTTTAAAAGCCAGATGTGCATTCAATCACCTCGAACGATCCTAAATGATGTCGAATAGCGCATCCGTCAAAGATTGCTCAACGCCGAGAGCTTTTTTGAGCTTTATTAATTTTTCTTGTGAGGGCGACTGCAGTTTTCTACCTTACTCTGACGAACTGTTCGTTCAGGAATCGGCCGCGTCACTTGGTACACAGGAGTTCAGGAAGCCATCGTCGCGCAGCTCGCAGCTTCCTCATCACCCCATTATCTTACTGTTCCTCTTCCTCCTACTCTTCTTCTCCTTCTTCCTCCTTCTCTTCCCCTTTCTCCTCCTCTTTCTCTTCCTCTTTCTCTTCCTCTTTCTCTTCCTCTTTCTCTTCCTCTTTCTCTTCCTCTTTCTCTTCCTCTGCCTCTTCCTTCTCCTCTTCCCCTCCTCTTTCCCTCCTCTTCCTCTTCCTCTTCCTCTCCCTTCTTCTTTACAACAAGCCGTTGACGGCGACAAGTAATGCACGTGACCAGAATAATGGATAAAACTGAGATTTAAGATTACAGTTGTACAACGTCTCGTTATAGTGTATTATCTACTTTGAAAATATCTTTTAGGATAAACAGGCAGGTAGAGTTGCCATAGAGCATGAAGAGCTGGCTCAGTCCGATCTAACCACCATGAATGGTCGAAAAACCTTGACGAGTTCGTGCATAGCATGAGGACTGTTGAGAAAAGGTGAGCGTGAATTTTATCATTAATGTGTCGCAGTATTCTGCGATAGCCTAATTGTATGTAATTGGGCGGGTTTTATTCGTTTGATGGAGACATTTATAAATTTTATGAAGCTATTTCCTTCCGAAATATCGTGAACTTACGCAGTGGGTGAAGACAATGCCCAGTGATAACATGTGAGCAGTTGCCGCGAGTCGGCATTTAGTGCCTAGCACTCGGACGGCGTCACGACGAATATAACTTTGAGGTTGAGCTGAGTTAATTTTTTCGTTCACTTGGATACTTGGATGGCTGAGCTTCGCTGGTTATGCGGGCTCCATCATAATTTCCATTTTTTTGAGTTTTGCTGGTTAAGTCATTGTGTTCCCCTAGAGTTCCGAGGTCAGCCAAGCCAAAGTCTTCCTCAGCTCGTCTGCTCCACACGTCGTGGCCGGGCTTGTTGATCACAAGGAGACTTGCCATCGTGCGACTAGTTTCATACCAGGACGATAGCGGATTCTAGTATGGGTTTACTCTTAGCAGGGGCTTCCTGATCGAAACTCTTCTTCAGCCTGGGAGGCCCTTCCGTGGGGACCAGTCCCGGCGCTGTACAACACAACCCAACATCGAGGAACACCTCCGAACCACAATGAGGCGGTAATCTGTCGGGAGGTATCTGAGGTTAGAAGGCAGAAAACTCGATCTCCGATTTCAGCATTGAATGCAATGCATTGCAGGATGATAGCGATGCGGCTTCTTCACACCACTAGTCGCCGATGCAGACTTTCGAGCTGTCATGGTGGCTAGCTGCTTGCGCGGTGCCTTCCCTCCAGTCGATTTGAGAGCGGTCTGCTTGGTACGAGCCATAAAAGATCGATTGCTGTTAAGCGATCCCAAGGGTCGCTTGTGGTGCGGTGGTCGGAGGCGCTCTGCAACACACGTGGAACTAAACCGCGCGCCCACGGCCCACCAAGCCTTCCATCCCTTTCGGGGTCGGCAAATTGGTACCAGACATGTCTGGGAGGATAGCAGCACTGGCTCTATACATCGGCAGGCGACCCCAAGTCGTTTTAAAAGCCATATGTGCATTCAGTCACCTCCAACGATACTTAATGAAGGCGAATAGCGCATCCCTCAGAGATTGATCAACGCCGAGAGCTTTATCCTTTTCATCCGTTTATTTTTATGCTTATGTTTTTGGAAGGTTGGGCTCGTGGGGCTCAGTGGTCGGAGGCGCCTTGGAACAGACACATGGTCGCGCTCCTAGTACACCAAGCATTCCATCCCTCCGGGGCCCGCAAACTGGTGCTCCCATTCCATTGGGTTCGACTCGATGCAACAACATGTATCAATATTGCGGCAACGGCCAGCTTGGAGACCACTGACTCGGGTCAGTGCCGCTCCGAAGGAGGCGAAAGCGTCGAAATGATAGCCTAATAAAAACCTCGTGTTGGCTCATTCATGTAAAAGTTATTGATTATTGTCACTGAGATCTACTCATAGTCGGTGAGGAATATAATGGGGGAAACGGGTAGACCGCTTTGTGTCCGCGTAAAAAGGACATGCAGATGGGAAAATCAAAATTCGTCAAAGCACTCCTCTAGGTACACAAAGGGTACAGGATTATAATGGCGATGATTTTGAAGTGACTCTCCGGATCCTAGCGTGGGAATCAAAAACATCAACTTGCAAAACTCTCGAGGCGTTTTGGATAAATTTCAAAAACCCAAAGATGAACCGGAAAGACGAGTTCTACACTACCACACGTCACTTGGCGCCTTATTTCAAAAATCATATTTTGACCCTGGGTGGGTTTCGCATGCGACCCCATGTGAACAGCCCGTGAACCAGTTCCACTCGTAACAGCACGATGATTAGCGTTTTGATCAATATGGCGTTTATTTGGAAGTTTGATCTTCATTAATACTATAAATATCTCACCAAATATAAGACTACTGTTACACAAAATACGTCTAGGCTCTGAGGAAGGCGAAATCGCCGAAACGTCGGCCATCGACCAACAACATCAATGGCAACGAGAGCAAGAACAACAACAACAAGGCAGACCTACAGCAACCTCGCATCAGGTCAAAAAGAAGAGTTTATAAGATCGTATAAATACATACAATGACAGTTTGTTTTAAGATATTGCAACTTTAATTTAAGATTGCCCGACAACTCGGAGATCATACTGAAGGGCGGGAATCGGCCGACATTCGGTCTACATAAAAGGGCACCGCCGACTGATGTTCGCCAAACAACCGATGCTACCACTCCACAGGATATGGTTCCGCAAGTTACGGAACACATTTCCTAATGACCATCTCTCCCTCTCGCCCTGTCTTCCCTCGCTCTCTCTTTTGTTCACTTCATCCGCCTCCTCTCCGGACTTGATTTTCGAATTTCGAATCACTCGAAGTTTTTCAAAACTCTTAATCAAGGGCCACCGTTTCGCAATGGTATTCTACCTTATGGGACCCAACCTCAGCCCTGATCATCATCAAGGCTGTCAAAACAATATCGGAAGTCTCGCATGAACGCTTTACTTCACCATATCTATCAGGGTCAGTGCCAAATGGATGTCGGTATTGTGATCTGTTTCTTTTGCTTTACGTCCAGGTTTAAAATCATGCACACAGCATTCTGGAATTTGGTCCTTGTTCATTTTTTTGAAGCAACGATCGAATCAAAACGGTCATGAAGCGAAAACCATCGATATTGGAGTTTAGGACTAAATTATGTGCCTTAACATATGTAATACGCCAATATCTATATCCCAATGCTAATTTTGATTTCTGGATGCCACCTTCCTATTGTGGATGGCACCGAATTCTGAGCGTTTGCTTGTTTCGAGTCATTTTTGTGGAACCGTAGTTTTGTTTTCTAACGAATGATCTATTCAAAGAGGATATTTTCAGCATGAATTGGTTTGAATTCATGTTGGTCAAGCTGTTGTGCAGATTGGGAAGGTTTAAATCCATTCATTTCTGCCACCAAGACGTATGGCTCCATTCAATTCGCTGAGTGGTGTTCAGCTGATCTCAAGGTTGGAATCAACTACCAGCCTCCGACTCATTTCCTGGTGGCGACATTGGTGAGATCACTCGTTCTGTGTGCACGCTTTCGGCCACGACAGCAATTGCTTAAGCCTGGGCTTGCTTAGATCTTAGATTGATCTAACGCACTCGTAGTGTTCTTTCGGCCATTAGTGAGGGTATTCTTGCTGTATATGTTAGCAGTGATTAGGGTCTTTTAAACTTCAGGACGTATTTCTTGTGATCTACGATTCTGCCTTTAAAGATTTGTTTCTTCCAATGATAGATGTTGTTAAGGCATGTCGGCGAAGACATCGAGTAGAGGGAGTTCAGAGAAGCGCGGAAGGACCTTGCTCTTTTGAGAAGTATTACGAAGAGGTCTGCATTACTTTCTTCCGTACAGTAATCAAGATGTTCTCTGGTAACGATGTCGCTCCAGGTCGGCATCGACTCTAATGAAAATGCGTGCTAAGGAGGAGAAGAGTGTTAATCCCTAAACACATCATATATTACATTCTATTTTACCTTGTTGTAACAGAAGTGAATAGCCTTACATGTCTTCCAAATAAGTCGATGCTTCGAAAAGCTGACAAAACCGGTATTGTCCTCGTAATCCACTGCATACAACTACTCCACTAAAAGAACAACGTTGGCGTAAGCTATAAAGAAACTAGAAGGGACTAACTTCTACCCTCGGACTGACAAACGTGAGGAATATGTAGTCTCCGGAGTGATTACTTCCTGTGATCGAGTCACATGTTTTCTTCAGTTGTGTAAGAAGCAACAATAACGTCAGCTTCAGAATCCGTTTCGAATCGATATAGCTGCGAAATCTTTACGTTTCTTTTTCTGACATGGGAAGTTGTTGTCTTGTAGCTAACTTGTTTTACGAATCTTGCAGGTCTTGCACACTTGTGTGAGTTCCTTGAAAACTGTGAGCACGACATCTTGGTTACGCGAGCGCTTCATCTCGTGGGCAGGTAAGCTCCGAAAACACCATATCCGCCGTGTTGCCTTCGATTCATTTACATTCGCGTCATTCCACTCGAGTACTAAGATGTGTGGTTTTATCACCTATCCAATCATTTCTGGATCGAGAGGTATGTGTTTGTTCCCTTACAGGTCCGTGCAGCCGCTTTGACAGCCATAGCACGTTTTGTACACAATGCGCTGTGCTAAGTTCGTCTATTCATGTTCCACCAAAGAGATGCCTTCTTGACGGCTGCGATGAAGTTGGCCACATGTGACGTCTAAGATTTATGACGTCTTTTTTGAATTCCGCGTGATTTATTCATGCAGCATTCATTTTATATATAGATACCTTATTCTAAATTTGTGTACTAGACATTTTTACTTTCTTGTCTTTCAGATTTTGAAGAAAAGGATCTATTTATACGGAAAAGTGGAGCCGTTCAGACATTTTCTCCAGTTGTCTTGTTTAGGGATTGAGCCACCCCTTGCTTGCCGATGCTACTGCATTCGTGATTGAGCTTTGTTCTAAATGGCACGCAGGTTTGCATTTGTTGTTAGATATACGCCACTTTATGGAGTTATTTGTGGCACATTGTATTTAGGTGATGCAGTCACGCTTAGAGCGTTGCTTATTTGAAAACGTACACGGAGGCTCCTTCTATACTTGGTACTTGAATGGCTCATCCTCACTGGTTGTGGGGGTCCCAGCACAATCTCTATTTTCCAGAGATTTGCTGGTTAAGCCACTGCGGTTTTCTGGAATCCCGAGGGCAGCCTGACCATAGTCTGCCTCAGGTCTCCACAACCACAGGCAGTCGCTGCACTTGTGGATCAGAGGAAGATTTGCCACCGTGCGATTTTGATACCAGGACGGTAGTGGATCATGGTATTGGTTTACTCTAAGCTAGGATTTCTGATGGAAACGCCGGATGCCTTGTCAGCCTGGGAGACCCTGCTTGGGGATGAATCCTCCGCTGTACATCGCAGCACGGCACCCAGCAACACCTCTCAGCCACTATGAGGCAGTAAACCGCTGGGAGGAGGCTCCTTCTGTACCCCGTTTAATTTACAAGTGGTGTCAGTAACTAGTCAACCGTTGTGGACATCAGAGAAGCGTGCACATATACTTCCTGACGTGGTGATAGAAAAACTGATACAGATTAAGAAACAACCATAAACAGCTACTATAGGTACTATAGCATTTCTTCGGTTAATGACTTCAATTCAGTGGTTAGTTGTAACGTTTCCGGACACGATGATTACAGTTACAGTGTGATTAAATTAGACTATGTACTACAATCGAAGCGCTTTAATCATAAACTTTCACTTTCTTTCTTCTTTGTTTATTCTGTTCTCTTATGTTCTGGTTCTGTTAAGAGTGTTTCTTTAATTATGACTGTCTCATTTTGGTGAATTCTTCCCAAGGTTAACGGATCACTTCAACATGTTCCTAATCAATCGTAAATCATGGTTTTGATCAAACCGTGAATGCACTATGTGAATGTTTGAAGTTCATGCCAAGTAGCTGTCATTGAATGGTCATATAAGTACAGTTGTATTGTCCTACTTCGTGCTGTATCGGTCGTTGGGTAATCGGAGGACCATAAGATTAATCTCACCTACAAAGAATCCTCGTCTCAATCAGCTTCCGCCCGATTAACGAGGGCTGGCATCTGCCTATACTGAAGACCCAGGAACGCCCTCGTTCCTAAAACGGCTATCTTGTCCATAGGTAATATACCAGTGGGGAGAAAACAGAATCTCAGGACACGACCACAGAATACGCACTAGACATTTATAGCCAACAGTTTCAAGGTGAACGATACTAATCGAGGAAGTGCTGAAATCGGCATATCATCTGAGGGTCTGCCATACATGTATCTTGACAAGGACGCAGTGTATACGTCTTCACAACCTCCTTGGTGAATACACACTGCTTCGGCAACAACGCCCAAATCTTTCGTTTCTGTCGTTTGTAAATTCTTTGCGCTAATCGGCCTCATCAGGATTGGGGTAAAGTGGATGAAAAACAGGTAGCCACTCGAGTAAACAGGGCTTCGAGAAAGGATTATCATTGTCGTTGACGTGAAGAAAGTAGTACGAAAAAGCGGTAAACTACCGCTCTTCCGTTTAATTTAAAGAGCACGATGTTCGTAAGAAGACTCACTATTGAATTCCCGTTCAAGATCAACGGAGCAAACATTTCTAATTGATGGAGTTGTCTTTCTCTGGTTCGGGTAATTAACATTGTGAGCTATTATTGGGTTCCAGACGTTAGCAAGAGGGAATAAGCAGTTTTTGGAACCTCAAAGAGCATAGACGATGTTTAACAGACGGCTAGTACTAACCGGCTGCCTACTTCTTCTGTTTTGCGATTTTCTTCATCTTCTTCCATTTCTCTCTTTTTCTTCTTTGTTTCTATTTATTCTCACGTTTTCCATTTTTTCCAATTTATAGCAAGCTTTACTTCGTTTTATGGAGCTCGCACGGTATTCAGGTGAATGCAGACGACCGTATTCTTAGGCTTGGAATTTGAGAAGTTAAAAGATTCCTTCCTATGGAATGGGCTTGTCCAGGCTGTCCTAAAAAAAAGGAAAAGGAATAAAACTCTCGACATTGATCAGTCGCTAAAGGATTCGCGACGCATTCGACTTTATTAAGCACCGCTAGAGGAGAATGGATGCATATTTTTCCAACACATTAACTTGCATTGACCTACCTACGCATTAAATCACTGCTGCTGCCCTCCTAGGCAAGGAACCAATTTGGCCACCTAGAGAGATGAAAAGCTTGGTGAGCCCGACATGCACGATCGAACCAATGACCACGTGTGCATTGCAAACTGCTTCTTACCATGCTCTGCACTCTCCCAGCTTTCCCGGAACACTAAACTCTACGGTCAACCAAATGCAACATTGTGCTGTCTCTGTGTTTAGGAGCCGAATTCGAGTTCGCAATGTTTCACTTATAACATTCTTCATAAATAGCTTTCGCAATTATATACGTTATTCTGTCACAGTGTCTTCTTAAAGAAATCTTTGCAAATTTTAGTGAAATGCTCCAAATGAGAAAGCCTGCCGCAAGGTGGACGTTGCATCTCTACGAGTCTCCTTCAACAACACAAAGTCGCTCCAAGAATGGGATAGCAAAATTCAGGATTTGTGCTTGAAATCGCCAGTTCGGCCTCGGTCGATTCCAGGTAGGCTGGCGGTGTTGCTGACAGCCGGTCACTGTAGTCACTCGGTTCTGCTAATTCACAGTTATGGTCCTTTATTTTTGAGTTTGAATATTCGCTCAATCGTTAAAATGTTACAACATTTTGGTGTTTCCGTTGTCCTCGTTTTATTGTGAGAGTTTAGCGTGCTATTCCGTGTGTCGTCCAATGCCTGTCACAAACTATAGTGATACAAACTAAAGGGATACTGAGATATGTACAAAACTCGGAACAAAAGGTGTGCCTCTAATACGCGATTACCCTTACTGGAGGTTCACGTGCTATTCACTACACCAAACTGGGCCCTTGCTTTGCTTTTCTCTCAACTAGGTTTTTACTCAACCGATGCTATCAGCAATCACTCGTTTGATGGAATCGTCAACGTAGCACAAATCGGCATTGAACCTAATTAAGCTGAAGATGCGGTCGAAATATCAGCGTTTCAACTTTTGCTCACTGCCTATTCTTTTCATGGCATTTTATATCAGATCACAGTTGTTGTGGTCAACAGAATATGAGATCCTGGTAAGGGCAATCGCGACTTGAAAAACTTTTTGAAGTTCTCAGTTTTCCTCATGTAATCAGCATACTGTGGTTCTTTTCTTTTTTTTACAACGGTAAATATTTGAAATAAACTGTTTTCCATAGGATTGAAGTTTGGGTGTAGAGTTTTTCTGCTAGGCTAACCTAATGGTAATTTTGCTTCATAACATGGTTTTATGACTTCATTTCCAGTGTGCAAGCGCTTACGTCGTTAGGTCTTTGTTTCAAAGTGGTCAAAGAATTATGGGCTTTGCTTGTTGTAAATATGTTACGCGCTGCATTATTTCATGGCTTGTAATTTATGTCACAGTCAATGGAAGATTGTGAAATTTGTTTGTACTGCCCTATTAATTGTTTTCGAATCCTGATGACCTTGTATAACTGCTTCAATGAAATAGGACTCCAGTATTCTTTGTTTAGGCGATGAACATCTCGAGACCACCTAAGAACAAGCACTGAGATTCGCAGGATGTGGAAGCGGGATTGGACTTGAGCGTAAAAGGCTGTGTGTCGCCCACTTGATCAAGCTAACAAAGATGACATGCAGGCTGTATGAAATTGATGAGTCTGTTGCCTTTTATATTTCGGTGCTTCTCTTTATGGGCGATTTGGAGCAGTTTTCAACATTCGCTCATCTATTTGGTGACCGTGTTGAAGAACTGGCTGAGAACTGTCCGCCGATGCGCAGCTTAGTGAGCAGTGTCATGCTTCAAGGTGAATTAGTAGGACGTCACCTTCTTTGGGGTTTAGGCCTCGCGTTCGTGCATGCTACCGAATTAGGCGTGGCGAAATGAAATCAAGCAAAAGCTCTCGTTTATTACATCTCTTCTGCTATTGGTGGTAACTCACTTTCACAACTAGCGATGGTTAGCGTTAGAACGTTTTTATTAAGTCCATTATTAACAGTCTATAGTAATTTAGTTTTTGCAATATTAACAAGACCACAATAGATTTAAGTCTCTCTACTTGGTTGGCAATTCATTTAATTTTATCATTTGTGAATGCCGTTAAATGTCTACTCCATGTTCAGAGCAATCGATATTACGTAGGAATTGCTGTCCCTTTAAACTGCGACAATGCTCTGTCATTCCACGAAAAAGCAGGTAGGAACGCAGCGGATGGTTTCAATTTCTCTACTGGGTCGGCTATTCAATGCGTACGGTTGGCAGACGAAGTGGTAAGTTGTCATTTTTTAATAAATATTTAGTACTATGGACTTGCTTGCTTCGTCCAGGTCGGCAATACCTTTAAGAATCTTTAGGAACCGTCGTCAACCACCAACAGTAACCACATCGATAAATCAAAAGTTAATCGGATATTGTCTTATTCTCTTATGCCTTCTGGTATTATCTTACCTGACATCTTATTCTTTTACAAAGCCACTAAAATTTTTGGAGGCTTTGCATTTTATTAAAAAAGTTGTATTTGTGAATAGGTGAGCAAGAAGAACTATTTCACCTCGACTTGTTAAATGCTGGTTTCTAGAAGTTTTTTCCTCTGGTCGCTTTCGCGATCGATTTTTCAGATTGCATTCACTACTACATGCAGGATCATTTGCATTATCACCTTGAAAACAATTGTCGTAAATTTTAGGTCGGTCTTGGCAATTGTAATTGAGCGGCGAGCGTGGCGGGGAACAAAATTTCTGGTTGGACAACGAATAATTCTCTTCGGCTGCAGAATCTGGTAACGCTAATGCATTTGCACAAAGCGGCTTGACGGAGCTCACGTTACACCACAAGATAAAGCTATGGGTTCAACTCTCTCCTGCGGACTACTGACAACGTAGCGAACACGGATTTTCACAGGATCGTCTCTAGGTTCTATTAATTTATGTACTTCTCACCTTCCCTTACGAATTTGTGTCCTTCCTCATTCACTTCCCTAAAGTCTCCATTTTTATAAGTTGTGTTGCACTGTTGGCCTTCAAATGTTAACTGTTATGCAGCGTTAAAATAGGACCTCCGTGACGCTCATGTACACCAGTTTTTTTCTCAAACATCCTGAGTTACTTGCTTGGATACTTAGATGGTCTTACTTTATTAGTAGTGCAAGGCCAATGTACATCATCCATTCGTTTTGTTCTGCGAAAACATTATCAGTGGTGGTAGTCCACATTGAACATGGTGAACGCTGCTGAGTACATCTCTTTATCCAGAAACCGTTCCCATCTGCGAATGTAGATGGTTGATGTAAGTCAATAACGGGCCTGGGAATCGTTTACGTGGTCGTCCGAGATGATGCTTGCATCCTTATGTAGTGCACTCAAGGTTCTTTTCGTTTACCTTTTATCTTTGACCGGACCTATCTGCGCTGCGCAACCTATGTAAGTCCTACTGAATTTTTAAGATGGCACAGGATGCGGCGATGTAAGCTACGTATTCCAGCTTTGAGTGTGTGTTACACTTTAGAAGAGATCGTGAAAGCGCTGTGTGAGTAGTGCTCAGAATTCTCGACGTGGTTGCAGTAGTTAGACCACATTACTGCTTTATAAGCTGTGTAACAAACCGCTGGGTAGACCGTTTAATGGAAAACGTAAGCGCGGAGTTTCGAGCTGCTACATATTGAAAAATTGACGATGTCGTCAGTAAAATGAATGTTTAACAGAGGTTTGCCATCAATACATGTGTCGCTGTCATTCCAGTAACTGACTTCATTACCCAATGCTGGAAAGCTGTGAAGAATCAACAGATATGGCGATATTATCTCGCCTTTCCGATCTGCTTTTTCTATGGGCAGAGGGGAGTTGATGGGAAGATCGTATTTTCGTTATTTAGTTACAACAATGATTGACAGAGTTTTTGTGAAGGTAGGCATCCACTCTTTGGTCGACTAGCGCTGATGGGGCTGCGTTTTTTAACGGTGTAATTAGGCGCTTTTTCTCATTCGAGAAAAATAAGGACAAGTGCTGTGTTGTTATTGAATGGACTTCTCTGCTCTGGGACACGGTTTGGATATGTTGCAAGTAGCAGAATTCCTGACGGAATACTGATTGCTCAACTGCTTGTAGCTCATGCAATGTCTTAGTTCACGATGGGATAATCTTCTAGAATAGCTTGTAGAGTATATCAACGAAAGTTACGAAGATCCCTTCGGTCACTCTTCATGAGCATCTTGACCGTGCGCGACATGCCACCCGGATTTGGAATTATTTCCTCTTGAAGGTAAAAAGTTATGTATATTGTGAGAAGTACGTGTGGCTGATTTCTTTGGTTCGAGAGAAGTCGTCTGCATCAGTGTCGGTTCCTGAAGCAGTACCTATTTATCGTTTTTTATCACTAATTGACCTTCACGGACGAGAAGACTCTTTTTTTTCTCCAGCTGTGGTTTTGGCGTGCGAGATGGGAATTGTAGAATGAGAAACACTAATAAACAATTTTTTCATCACTAATTCCATATCATGGCGAAGTGTGTTAGTAGACCTGTCTTCATTCAGATCGATCGGTAGCAGCACAGTGTAGTCACACAGTTGTCGATGAGACTTCAGTATAGTTCGTTTTTGATCTTTTCCTGCCAAATTTTTATGCATGTACCATTGTATGGCCTACGTAGATCTTCTACAGCTGTCATTTGTTATCACCTGTGCTAGCCCTGTTGCAGTATGATAACGAACAGTTTCGTTTTCTTTTGGAATAGCTCCTTAAAGGTGATGGAGATGCGGTATGAAGTCCTTATTTGAGGAACTGAAGTGAGTTCGATTTCAATGAGAATATTCTCGTCAAACACCACCTATTATAACTTCAACGAAGCTGAGATATTTGCAAAACTTCTGGACCGCAGGTGCCTATGGTGGGGAACGAACTCGCTACTGTCCTTTCCGGGGAGTAACGCGTTCACCACGATACCATGTGGGTCCATCGTTTCGCCTGTCTCTCAGCTAGTTCTATAGATCTTTTGCCGTCATCAATCACCCGTCAACGGGATTTATCTATGGAGCCCAAATCGGCATTGAACCCAGTTAAGCTGGGGCTATAGTTGGGTGATTGCTGACGGCAAAAGATCGATGGAACTGGCTGGGAGACAGGCGGAGCGAGGGACCCGCATGGTGTGGTGGTGAACGCGTTACTCCCCGGAGAGGACAGTAGCGCGTTTGTTCCCCACCATGGGCACCTGTGGTCCAGAGCTTTGCAAATATTTCAGCTTCGTCGAAGTTATATTTCGCAACACACTCTACCATCTAAAAGAGTAGGCAGTAAGTAAAAAGGATAAAATTGTGACCACCTATTATCTTCCTATTGAGTGAAGATAAGAATGGTTTTCCAACCTTCGGGTCAATCGAGACTTCGCGCGAAGAATGCGATGATCAGAACCGGTACACTGTAACAGCACCACGGAGTTGTGAAGAAGGCAAGATTTTCTGTTTCTGAGGATGTTGTCGGTCTCTTCATCAGTCGCGCCGTTAGAGAATTTCTTTTCCCCAGCGGCGATTTTCTAGCTTCTCAAAAAAACGAGTTTCTATGGAAGCGAGGTGTTGCAGACAGGAATTGCTGCATTACAGTTTCCACGCCCATATCAATCTTCTATCCCAAATTTTCCTATCCTGTGTTCATTTTCGTTTGCCTTTTCCCTTCTGGAATTGAAGCTCCTAACAAGGAATTCATGGGAATTTTTGTTGCAGATCACCTCCTCCAGCAGGAGATCTAGTGTGTGGGGGTACTGATGCTGGAGTTTTGCTGATTGAGACATTGTGGTTCTCTGGAGCCTGAATGAAATTTTCTTCGTTACTACAGGCACTCGCTGATCGTTGTGGATCATAGGAAATTTCCCATCTTGAGACTACTTGATGCCAACTTGGCAATGAAACTCAGTATTGGTTCGGTTCTGTCTGGGCTTCCGGTTGGAAGTGTCGGGCTCCTTTTGACCAAGGAAGACACTGCTGTGGAGATGAGCCTCCCGCTCTCCTCTACGTCGCAATCGACGCGCTTAAACATTCGTCAGTTACGATGAGTCGGCAAGTCATAACGCAGAGGAGCATATTGAGATTCCAATTTCAATTCTAATTAGTTAGTCTTTACTGTGTTTTCACAGTTATACATGCAGCTACTAATCAAGTAGCTGGTATATTGGGAGATAGTTTAGCTGTTGCCCCTTAAGTTTCTAAACATGTTTCCCCAATGCATTGATCAGTAGCAGTGGTTTCTATATTATATATAAACGATAGGCTTGCTCGTCACGGCTTCACGGCTTCTACTTTACCTAGGCTACAGTGCTTATAGCGTAAGTCGGGTATGTCCAACTCCGACGTCTTCACGTGTCTTTGTCGCGTGCCGTGGTTACATCCTGTTTTGATTTTCACATCTCATGAGAGACAGTCACAATGGTCCACTCGGTTTTCGATGTTCAGTTTACTCAACCCTAATACCCTCTGTGCCTTCCCCCATACCACTGTGCATCTCCAATTCAGAGGTAACTTGTTTGTTTTGACTTATTGTTTACTGCCTACTCTTTTTAACGGCAGGGTATGCGTTGCGAAATATAACTTTAATGATGCTGAGATATTTGCAAAACTCCGGGCCGCAGGTGTCTGCGGTGGGGAACGAACGCGCTATTGTCCTTTCCGGGGAAGTAACGCGTTCACCACTACACCATGCGGGCCTTTCGTTTCGCCTGTCTCTCGGCTAGTTCTATTGATCTTTTGCCATCAGCAAACATCAGTAAAAAGAGTAGGCATTAAATAATAAGTCAAAATTGTGATTATAACTGCAGCCTCAGCTTAACTGGGTTCGTTGCCGATTTGGACCCCCCAGATCAATCCCGCTGACGGCTGATTGCCGATGGCAAAACTAGCTGAGAGACAGGCGAAACGAAGGACCCGCGTGGTGTGGTGGTGAGCGCGCTACTCCCCGGAGAGGACAGTAGCGCGTTCGTTCCCCACCGCAGACACCTGCGGACCGGAGTTTTGCAAATATCTCAGCATCACTAAAGTTATATTTCGCAACGCATAACCTGCCGCTAAAAAAAATGTAGGCAGTAAATAATAAGTCAAAATTGTGATTATAACTATAGCCTCAGCTTAACTGGGTTCAATGCCGATTTGGGCTCCCCAGATCAATCCCGTTGACGGGTGATTGCTGACGGCAGAAGATCGATAGAACTAGCTGAGAGACAGGCGAAACGAAGGACCCGCATGGTGTGGTGGTGAACGCGCTACTCCCCGGAAAGGACAATAGCGCGTTCGTTCCCCACCATAGGCACCTGCGGTCCAGAGTTTTGCAAATATCACAGCATCACTAAAGTTATATTTCGCAACGCATAACCTGCCGCTTAAAAAAGAGTAGGCAGTAAATAATAAGTCAAAATTGTGATTATAACTATAGCCTCAGCTTAACTGGGTTCAATGCCGATTTGTGCTCCCCAGGTCAATCCCGTTGACGGGTGATTGCTGACGGCAGAAGATCGATAGAACTAGCTGAGAGACAGGCGCAACGAAGGACCGGCATGGTGTGGTGGTGAACGCGCTACTCCCCGGAAAGGACAGTAACGCGTTCGTTCCCCACCATAGGCACCTGCGGTCCAGAGTTTTGCAAATATCTCAGCATCACTAAAGTTATATTTCGCAACGCATAACCTGCCGCTAAAAAAAGAGTAGGCAGTAAATAATAAGTCAAAATTGTATCTCAGCATAATTAAAGTTATAACTTGTTTGTGTTGTTAATTTCCAGCTTTAGGATTACGAAGTAGTCTCGCCGTTGTTTCCTTTAACATCGGTTTGTCACCGGTATTTCCAATTGTGTTATCGTTGCCGACTTTCGTTTCCCATTGTCAATATGTTGCGTTAGAAGGTACCGATGTTTCTAGCAGAGAAAAAATGATGTAGTTCACTGGCTTTTATTCCCGCGTTATCGTCGCACTTTCGGGTTTTCAGTTGAACGTATTGACGCAAATGTTTTTTTTATGCACATAAATAAAAGTAATAAAGCTCCTGACGTTGATCAACAAATGCATAATGTTGAGCACAGACGCAGTTGAGCTGAAGCTGCAGGCAAAATCACAATGCATTTTAAGATAGGTCGTGAGCCTGGGTTAGCGGTATTTGCCGGTTCAAAGCTTAGCCGATGTCCCGAGTTTTGCTTATATCTCAGAATTCTTAATATAGTATTTCTGATTGTACCGCGCTATGAGGAAAGAATGGACGGGTAGTAAAAGTCAAAACATTGTGGTACTTCGCACTTCTTTTAATGTACTCATTCGGATGTTTTCAGTGTCTCCACACGTAGTAGCTAAATAAGTAGAGCCTTGCTGAGGAGTCGTAAGCTTTCGATAAATTCTTTTCAGGATGGCCGTCGAGACGAGGCAGCTGTGAAGTTTATTCGTATTCTTGCCGAACTCGGTTATGAACCAGCATGCATTCTTGACGGAGGTGAGCTCTAGAAACTTGCATTCGATCCAAATTCTTGTGAAGTATTCTATGCCGATCCTATTACCATGTTATCCGTAAGGAAATACTCGCATGTTCAAAGCTGAGTCAATGTTGACTAATACTTTTCATTTTCTCTAATGTTTTGTTCTCTTACTCTTCTATCGGGACTTTACAACTCGTTTTCCGCATTTCGAGCAAATTGATCCTAAATGCAGGCATAAGTAGATAAATGAACTTGAGAAGCAATTGTGTAGCTATCAAGGAACTCTCCATCATTGGTATATTTTATATTTTTTATACGGTCCGTTGCCGTCACATCTCCTGTGTGAATCCCAGCACTTGATGATCTTCGGGGTTTTCCAGTGTGGTTTGGACTGGTGATTGATGGTTTTCATTTTTTTAATAAATGTAATTTAATGCTGGTCAAGTAACTTTTTTTCTTGGAGTCCTTAGATAGCCAGGCAAGAGGGCTTCCAGCTGGACTGAAGGAGTGAACCTTTCCCGAAAAAGTTTGATACCAATTTCACGACCTAGATGGATGAGAAGCTCAGTGAGTACGGGACAGAGTCAAACAAGTGATGAACGGGTTCATTACCACCGTGCTACCCGCCCCTTTTATAGGTAACTGTGTTACATAAATATAGACGAAGAATTCCACTCACTTTATTATTATGTTCCACATTTTATTTTGTCATCAAGAGTTGTTTCTGCACACGGTTACGAACTATTACCGTCGAAAAATAATACTTCAGGAAAAGGCGATTCATTATTTCTAACATCTAAGGGGATCGTTCTGGAGACGGCTATTGTACATTGGCAACGTTTGGCTAACCAAGAGTGCCCACTAGCTAGGATTATGCTGGGTGACTACCACTGTTACGGAGGGGGACCGACAGCTGACTATCAGCAGGTGGTAGTTCCAATATTTTTCGCTGAGTTTCCAACAGTTATAAATGGGCTGGGTATTTCATTTGTCTTTGTTCAAAAAGAATAAAACACTATTGCGTTCAAGTTTACAAGCTCCTCAACTTTACAAATTAGCAGTCGAACGCCATGCTAAGGTGCAAGCCATGTTTAACAATGATTGCTAGCTTATACAAAACCACCTGAGAGGCAGGCGAAATGAAGGATCCGCATGGTGTGGTGGTTACCGCGTTAGCCCCTGGAAAAGATAGTAACGTGTTCGATTCCTACTGCAGACACCTGTGATCCGGAGTTTTGCAAACATTTCAGCATCACTACGGTTGAATTTCACATAATACCTTGTCGTGAAAAGTTGTAGCAGGCACCAAATAAGAACTTAACGTTGTGATTTTAACAATTTGTACTGTTTTTGTTCCTTCGGTGCTGATGATCTTAATGGTGCTCTAAGAGCTGTCTTTATACTGTTACAGTCAATGTTCCCAGTTGTGTTTGTGTAAACAAGTTCACCTCTATCTGCGCGAATAGCTACTTTTCGACCTCTTTGTTTGACGTTATTACCACTTACTTAGATTCGTGGCAATACGCCAAACTTTTTTTTATGACCAATAGGTTTTTTTTAACTGTCGAAATTTTCTTTTATATGACACGACATTACATATTGTGCAGGTCCCAGCACTTCCTTTATTCGATTTTTTTCCTCGCGTCCATCGCCCAAGGAGGTAGTCGAATTTGTGTGTTGGTTTGAGTTCTGCCGGAAGATCTTTTGTATCTCTTGCGGAGATTGCCGGATGGTGGTCGGGCCACTTCTCCTTTAACTCGGAAGCGCCTACACTGGATGGATACTAAACGAGCGTTGTACAAGTTTTCTGCCCAGGGCTAGTGAGGGCTCGGTTGTCTCAGAGCAGAGGTTGAACCAATACCATGGGCAAATCGAATTACAGCAGCACCACTGTGCTACCTTCTTAAACATGTATAGCACAGTGAAATAAAAGCTGGAGTCGAGTTTGGGTTTGCTACACAAAGTAGTTGTCGCTACTGAATTCTCAAAATCACTACTTCCTATTTGTCAATCCGTACCTTCAAAACTCTGCAGTTGTTATCGTGAGACTTCCACTGAGTACGCAAAATCTCCACCGTGTCGTCAATTCTGGCTTTAGTATTTGACTTCGTAAAAAGAAAAAAGAAACGTGACTTTATGACTTTAGAGCATTTGCTGGGTTGTGGTAAGCGATAACAAGCGTTTTCAAAGCTAGTCAAAACAAAAAGGAGAATGACTGCAAGACAGCCGATTCGTGTTTGAATCGCTGCCGTGGAGTTGGAAGAAATAGATTTTTTGACCCAGATTTCCCTTTTTTTTGTGCACTCTGCTTGTCTCTTCATGCAGTTTGCCTCCTATTGCACAGCATAGCTGACTTCTTCTATTTAAGATCCAGTGAAAGTACGGTTTCTTTGTCTCAATGCTCCACACACCTCCCTTCGGTTTGCCGCCTCATCGTGACTGGGAGGTGTTCCTGGGTGTCGGACTGCGATGTACAGCGGGGGGAATCGTCTCCGGCAGGGTCTCCCAAGCTGAGAAGGGGTCCGGCGTTTCCATCAGGAAGCCTAGCTAGGAGTAAACCAATATCGGAATCCGCCACCGTCCTGGTATCAAATTACTCGCATGGTGGCAATTCTCTCCGTGATCGACAAAGGCTGCGACTGCCTGTGCTGGTGAAGAACTGGGGCAGACTTTGGCCAGGCTGACCTCGAGATTCCAAGGAACCATAATGGCTCAACCAGCAAATCTCCGATTTTGATTGTGTTGGGGCCCGCACAACGAGTGAGGACGGGCTGTTCAAGTGCCAAGTGTAAAGTGCTCCACACCTAACCAAGCACCTTAGTATCAAAACCGTTCATCAGTCAGAGGAAGAGGTCAAAGTGGTCAACGTGCTGTTAGTAACATTCTGCACGAACAAAAAAAGGTGCAATTCTTCGAGTATTCGCACTATAACATACAGTGTTATGTTGACGGAGATCTATAAACTGTTTAGCTATGGCAACAAACGTTTCTGACGTGGATCTGTGAAATGTTTTGCTGTGACAACGACTCGAAATCCTCTTCGGCATGAAGAATTTCCGAAGACGCCCATATCAAGTTCTGCTGTAACAAACTTTTTTAAGTCGCTTCGAGCATATTGCTACTTTTTAAAATCTCTGACCTTCGAAAAGTGCTAGAAATCTCTACTACGGGTGAATACGGTCTTCTTTCGGCCAATTCATGTGCACCATTTTTAAATGAATTTCTCTTGAGTAAAGCATGCGTAACAGAATCTTTGTAAACAACTGTCGCTTTTTTTGCAAGCAACACTACAAGAAAAAGCAACACTGAGCGTCTCAATGTAGATAAAGACAGCAATAAACCAGTGTTAAAATGCTTGTTACCCCGGTAAGGAATAAAATTATATCCCACGAATTTTCTCTCTCTTTGGGAAGACCATTTCAATGCTAAAAGATTACAGAACGAAGTTCAAGTGGTTACACGACCATCACCTGAAAACAAGGTATCTCTGGCATTTCCCTTAACCGGCTTGGATTCTCCGTCTACGTGCAGTCCAGTATTGAAGGCGCGAAGAAATGCTGCAGCAAAAGTGACCGTTACTCAGTTATTCAACTAAAACAACACGGAACTGCAGCGACACGGAACAGTTCCAACACGGAACTGCTTACTCAGTTTTATTCCGCGTTCATAAAATTCTCGTAGAAAACAGATGGTGCTTACAGTGCTTTCGATTTATCACCCGCGAAGATGGTAAAACAGAATTTATTGTGATCTGACAGTCGGCGAATTCTTGTTACATATTGAGAATGAGGAATCCTTAACTTTACACAGTGCTTCGACCACTATGCTATTGCGACTTACGCAGTAAAAGAAATATTCTCCTTTACTATTTTCAATTGGTATGAGGCATAGCCGTCAGGAAAACCCGATATCGATCCATCGTTTGCTGCACGGAAACTTCGTGAACATTAAAACGAAGTCAAGGGCGCAAGTAGCGCAGTGGTTAGAGGTGCTCTGTAATCCACATGGATTCGATGCAGTTCCTTAAGCCCACGCAGCCTTCGATGCTGTAAATTGGTAGCGAACCTGTCTAGAAAGATAACAGCAATGACTCTATACACCGATTGGAAACAGCGAGACGGTATTGGCCAGATATGCATTCAATCACTTCTGACGATGTTCAGTGAGGTAGAATGCATTGCGCAGCTCCCAGAGATTTCAAAGCCAAGAGCGAGAGAGAGAGAGAGAGAGAGAGAGAGATGGCAGGGCGAGTTCTACTGTATCCGCCCAAAAGATTTGTAAACGTAATGAGCACGAGTTCTACTGTATCCGCTCAAAAGATTTGTAAACGTAATGAGCAAAGTTCTGTGCAGTTCTTTTTCTACTAAAACCCTGCAATATTTGCGTCGAATCGCTGGGTTGAGTAAAAGAAAAATTTCGGACCGATTCAAAAACGTAAAGCATAGCATAGTTCGAATTGACCACTTCTCGTACGAAAGCATCATTGCCAGTTCCAGGTGGTCCTTTTCCAAACATCTGAAAAAATGTGTGACATCAGTGAAAAGTTTGAAACAATTACATCAATGGAATGAGAGTTCATTATATGAAATGAATAATAGCAAATATTGTAGGTGTGGAACGAGTCAATCCCGCTGACGGGAGATTGCTGATGACAGAGATCGATAAAACTAGCTGAGAGACAGGGAAAACGAATAACCAGCATGGTGTGGTGGTAAACGCGTTACTCCCCGGAAAGGACAATAGCGCGTTCGTTCCCAACCGCAGACACCTGCGGTCCGGAGTTTTGCAATTACCTCACGTGGTTGAAGTTGTATTTAGCAATGTACCCTGCTATTAAAAACAGTAGGCATTAAATAATAAGTTAAAATAGCAAATATTGTTTCACTACACAGTGGAAAAACTGGAAGAAACTAGCGCTCCATAAACATCACCCTTACTAGAAACCTGGAACGTTTAAAAAGATGACTGCGGAAGTCTAACCCTGGCGTCACTTCAGTAGCCTTCCTCACAATGTCGAATTTACTTTCTCGTCTCAGCGACTTCTCGATATCGGCGGGAGAGGCATTCTTGTACCCAGTGCCAAGAAGATGGATTAATGCAGTTGTTTTGGGTGGGCCAGTTCAACGCTGTTTTTTCGTTTTTTCTTATTTCGGCAGACGCTTAGGGTCAAGTTATTCCAGCTCCCTTCCTTCGTAGAACTCAAAAGAACTTCTTCTTTTGGCAGCATTCAGCCTGCCAAACAAAAGTTGTTGCTGTTGAATTGAATTGAGAGCCCAATGAGAACACTTGAGCTTCACTAGTGCGACTTTTGCTCCTAAGAACAAGTTTTTATGCCTGAATTTGAAAAAAAAACCGAATTTCAGGCCAGATTTTTTGTCTCGTTTCTTCAATATATAATTTCTTGACAGGCTTTTTCTCAGAACTGCATTTCCAACGACGGTGATTTGTCGATTCTCAAATCCTTTCTTTGTACGAATGCCACTATTTTATCACCAGCAATAAAAATAAGATGTTGAGAAACAAATTTAAGCCATGGCCCTTAAGGCACTCACCGAAATTTTTTAAAGTGGTCGGTTTCACGTGATTCAGTCTCATTTAACATTAGACATGCATTTCATCTATTTTCGTTAGCTTCCTGAAGGAAGAATTCATGGCAAAAGTCGCTTTAAATAATTCTTCTCAGAGTTCACCGCGTCGAAGCTTCCGGAAAATTCGAATATCTGTGAAAATTTACCTTTATCTTTACCACTTCAACGTCACTACTGTAGAAGAGCTGATTTCCAAATACTAGTTGCCTTGTGGAGGGTCTGATGCAGAAAATGACAAGTTTGTTTTCAGTTGAATCTACAATAAGTGTTTAGATTTTTAGGAACCAAAAATGATTGGTCTTACCAAAGCGGTGTGACTTCCCACGCTTCTCATTTCGCTTCTAGTCGCAGTCTCGACAGTTTTGGGATGTGGAGGGATGCCACCAGGCCAATGTAAGGAAACTTATGCTAGTACTAACAATTGCAATTTTGAATGAAGAGTTTTGAACCACAACTAGAGTGAATACATCCAACACTTCATCACTACTCAAAGGTTTTCATAATCCGAGCCTTTTAGTAAGAACATTATGATTTCAAGAATTGTGAATTCTACACAGCAGAAGGTGAAAAAGAAAGATGTAAAAAGAAATCCTCGCCGAATTAAACAATTTTACTAACCTCGTCTAAGCTCAACAATTTAAATCAGGTGAAGAAAGAAGTCCTTAAAGATAGGTATTACAAAATGGTTTGCTTTTTAATAATTAATATTTTTTCGCTAGTTGCTATTAGATCTATTAAGTATTGTTATTTCAACTAAAAAAGTTACTAAATTTCATTGTAGCGAGGAATAGGAACTTCAACCTAACCGGCTTTACCTTGTCAGAGGCCATGGTCTTCTCCAACGAAACCAATATTCCCACGCAGGTTTCTAGCATTGCAACCAGCATGCAGGGAGCTGAAGGATTTGTACAACGCATTGTAATGCAAGCAGTGAATTCATTGCTCTTAGACTTCAATCTTTTCTCGATTTGTGGAAAAAGCGAACTCCAATTTTTTGACAATTCATCAGACTTTTAGTTTCTGCACGGTTTGTATGGCTTGACATAACCTGATTGAAAACACTTCCACATGAACTCTTTCAAGAGCTTAAAAACTTTGTTCCTCAGGTCTTCGATGTTCTCGAGCGCCTCAAGCCAATTACACTCCAATGCGATGCAATACCGTATTCGTGAAACCTATGCCAACGATGCATAATGTGAGTGAGGCTATAGCATTTTGTGTCCACGAAGCAAATATCAAACACGAAGCCCCATGAGAGCAAGGGAAGCTTTGGTGTTTCGCTCGCTATGTTTCTCTGGTCATAAAGACTAACCCGATTATATCGATAGGCACACAAATCCAAAAATCAGACCAGTTATAACAAATAATAGAATGTATTAGTAGTGGTTAGTACAAGTAATAGCAAAAATACAAATAATGATGGGTTTACTGCAAACGATTTGAAGCCCCTTTGGAGAAATGAAACCGTCAAACGGGTTTTTGTCACCTATTTAAAATAGAGATCATGGCGGCACGAAAAGGAATTGGAAGGAAATAGAACCAGAAGTGGTAGATGAGGATGGCACTGCCTTTTGAAAGCAATCTGTGTGGAATTAGGCAGGCAGAAGAGGCAGACTTTGACATTTACGACTATTCTTCTATAAAGTGGGAAGAGAGGCAGCTTCTCGTCGCAGTGCAGCAGTGATTCCTGCAAAATATTTATGTTTTTATTCTTGGTTTGAGAGTTGTAACGTTGCATTGAAATGAAACATAAAATGCATATTTTTTCTGAAATATCTTACACTCTTGTTATTTTACAAAAGCGCAAGAGCACAAAACCGCTAATAAGAGAGTTTCGGTCTTTACTGTAATGAAGAAACTCTTCTTGGTTAACCAAAATCTTGTTGTTAATCAAGAAGCAAGTGCGGGAAGGATTAGCAGAATAGAGGAAAAAATAGGAAAGTGTTTATTCTGGTGTTCTCGTGCATCAGCGACCCGGTAGAACACCAAGTGGGAATCCATGCAGTCCTTGAATATAATAAAGATCTGATTAATACCGTTTATCTGGAAAAACTCAAACAACTTTCAAAAAAACATGCAGTCCGACTGAAATACTTTTGTTACGCTCCCACTCTGTTTTTTGCCCGCCCCCATTTTACTTCATTATCTGGAAAAATTATAACCTGCTGTTACTTACTTGACACTTGAATGGCCCGTCCTCACTGGTTGTGCGGGCCGTCTTCACCACCACAGGCACTCACAGCCCTTGCGGATCAGAGGGAGATTTGCCACCATGCGACTGTGATATCAGAACGGTGGTGGATCCTGATATTGGTTTATTTTCAGTGAGATTTCGTGATGGAAACGCCGAACTCCTTCTTAGATTCGGGGATTCTGCTATGTAGATGAATTGCCCCGCTGTACATCGCAGCCGTAAACGCAAGATCACCCCCCAGCCACGATAAGGCGGTAAACCGTTGGGAGGATAACCTGCTGTTATACATAGAAATCCGTAACAGGTTCTGTTGATGCTTCATACAGTGAAGATCCTTGAGGTCGTGTTCCCACCCTGTTTCAGGTGACAGCGGCCATTGAGAACGAGAATTCATTCTTCAATACCATTAAAAGAGCGAAAAAAGATGCAGACCTATCAACATCCTAATCCACTAGAAAAGTAAAAATCTTTGGCTTCCTATTGTCCTAAAGAAACCACCAGAATGCAATTTCCTCTTTCCAAAACAGTGAATTGATACACGGAGATTCCATTTAGTAATAACGAAGATTTCCGCGAAAAGACGAAAAAGTTTTTTAAAAAATGCACCTTTCAGTCTTTTACTTCCGCCCAACACGTGCAAATCATTTAGTGCTTACCATTTTATCCACATGTCCTTCCTACAAAAAGAAACGAAAGATCCATTTCATCACCCTGAACTTTCGTTTCTCAAAAGGATGACGTTACATTTGAAGATGTTTTGACACAACGCAGCTCTACCAACATGCGTAAGACTGCTTTTTATGAATCAAACGCCACATTGCCATTCAGAAATTTTATATATCTTAAATCTCTTAGAAACCTCTCGAACTGTGACTTTACAGCTATTGGAAAGCGCGTCGAAGAAATTTCTCCCTTAGGAAGAACACATTGTTTTGGTACAATTATCCATAAAATCTATGGCTCAGTAAAGTCGATTTCTAAACAGCCTGCAAGTTCTCAAACGAGGAAAGTCATCTGTCGTTGCCTATTTCATAAATCGGTTCAGTATCCTCAAAATGCTGACACATGGCAGCTAAACTGTTAGGTTACTGGCACAATTTCACAGAAGTGCTCCAAAAATTGGCTCACTATTTCAGGAACATCCTCAGGTAATACATTTGCAACAAAGTTTGAAATGTTCAGAAATACAAACTTCTACATCGCATAAAGGAGACTGCGCTAGGCATTAAACAATCCCTTAAGCACACGTTAAATATTCGGCTTCATTAAGTAACATAGAAGTGGTTGAATGCATACTGGGTAAGCAATGCCTACAACCAAGATGCCTTCCAATGTATCATGCCTTCAAGCCTGCGCTTTTTTTTCATCGTACAAGAAAGTCTACGTTAAATCTCCTAGCTTCAGGATAATCGGTGGGTTCGCTGGCTTAATAACCGGGTTCATGATACTGGGTTCATGCTTGTATTGCAGCTTTTACTCATGCATTTTCACTCACGCCTATCGTTCACTCGAAAATGGCGTAACACACCATTCTGACTCCGATTATTGTAATCTCAGAATTTCTAGATAATTTTTGATAAATTTTTACAAACATTTCTAAACATTTCTGGACATTTCTAGAAAAGATGAATTGTGGACAGTGATGCTGTAGTTAACGTGCTAATTGCAACAGTATCAATACTTACTCACTTGGATACTTGGACTGTCCGTCTTCAAGAGTTTTGTGGACCGAAGCACATTTTCCGCGCGTTTCTTTGCCACGCACTCGTCGTCCACGGTGGTAGTTCTTTTCGAGCATGGTGGCGCGTGCGAATCTTATACCGTGATCTGTAAAACAACTGCAAGTGCGTGTACAGCTGATTAACTTTGGTTACGAACACGTCCCTCAACGTGTACGCTACCGTCCCTAGGGACGCCTGCATTCTTAGTGCGGTCCACTCTACTCTTTTCGCCCATCTGTCGTCTGTTCTTCTCATTATGTGACCGGCCTATCTATGTTTCGCTATCGATGTATGTTCTTCTCGATCGCGAAGATGGGACTGATTTCGAAGATCAGTGCTTCGCATTCCAGCAAGATATTGAGTGTACCGGTCCTATTTCAGAAGGCATCTTTCAAGCGCTCAGTGAGTAGTGCGCAGTATTTTGTGTGTGACATTAGTCTAGGCTATTGCTTCATAACGGAGCGCTGGAAGGACTGTTGGATTGAAAAGGTGAGCGCACAATTTTGGGTCTGTCATTTTTAGTTTGTCAGTGGCTTTTTTGAGTGGTCCAAATGTGATACATGCGGCTGTCCTTCTTTTATCTACTTCCTCCTTCGTACCCTCATGTTGTTCTCCATACTCATTAAATACCACGTACACGATACAAGTACAAAATGGTCTCTGAGAGAGTGAGAAAAACTATGCAGTATGATCTGTTCGCCATTGCAACGTTCATCAACTGGGTTTTCCTCCTATTTATGCACAATCCATTCATTTTCACACTTCGTTGAGTTCATTAAACGTCGTCTCTGCTTCACTGGTACTCTTCATAAAGATGGTAATAACTCTTCGAAAAGATGATGAAACATGGAACGAAGTTTTGATAGGGATATTTCACCAATGGGTACGCTCTTCTCCTTCCAAACCAGTGATTTCATTACCCACTACAATGCGGCAGTAAACCGCCTTGGCGATATTGCGTCGCCTTGTTGAATCCCTCTTCCTGTGGTTATAGGAAGAGTCGTTGTAATAGTCGTACATTTGTAATACAGTTCCGCTAACAGTCTGTCCGTGTTCGTATATAGGACGGGTTCACGCCTTCGCCGACCAACGCCGATAAGATTGCATTCACGGCACTGTCAAACGCATTCTCCTAGTCTATAAAGGTTAGGACAAAAAGAAGATGGTTCGAAGTGCCTGTCTGTGCTCGTACAATCCCGGTCTTTCCCATAAGAACACGTTATAGAGTTTTCTTAGTTGCACAAGCTATAATGGAGCCGGTTGAGGACCAATTGATGACGTAAAGTAATAGGTACGCAATCATTATCAACTGTTGTATATGGCTAGGCATGATTATAGCTAGCAGCTTCTTTTTCACTTTTTCTAAGCAAGAACAACTAAGTAGCGAAATAGACCCTACCTTTCATTTGTTGTCGGACGACGTACTTCATTTACTTAATCAATATCGGCATAGAAAATTATGCTATGACTTACACATGCAAAGAAACGTGGTATGCTCCAGATTAGAGAGCTTTGAAATTTAAAATCTATCCAAATATCTATTAATCATAAAGATGTTTGATACTGTTGAGATATTTGCGCAAAACTCCGGACCACAGGTGTCTGCAGTTGGGACCGAACACCTTATTACACTTTCCGTGAGCTAACGCACTCATCACCTCACCGTGCGAGTCCTTTTTTCGTCTTTCTCTCAGTCAAAGATAATATGCTTAATGAATTCACAGAACGAGTAGAACCCAAGACGTTACTTTTGCACGTGACAAGAGGAAATGGAAGGTTTACTAGCGCCACCACGAGTCACTTGACCATCAACAGGACGACAGGTGACAGGTGATTTATGAAATCATGGAAATGCACTTGCTAATCCGTGTTTTATTAAAAGTCTTAAAAAGATTGCACATGTAAAAACTTGCAATTGGCAGATGACTAGATTGTAAGCGTCGTCTTGAAACAGCTCATTCTGCTCCTTCTTGGACAGCCCACTATCGCATCTGCGCAGATGTCACCTCATTACAATTTTATATGCTTCCAATGAAGAAAACATCTTCAAAAAGTTCGGTGGTTTCAAAATTCCATTGAAATGCATGGTTTTTGTTATGAAACACTGGTTTCACGAATGATCTCCAGTACGATATAACGCGAAATTCACTACTGTTCGGAATACGATTTACAGTGAATTGTTTCAATAAGAACAGAGTCGACGCAGAAGAAAAAAAATCCTGAGCAATAAACAAAACAAATATCGGCCATTTTCTTTCTCAGCAATTGCGAGGTTGTTAAACAGCATACGTTTACTTTCATACAATAACACACATACTACACAACCGTAGCTGACGTTTCGGCAGTATCGCCTTCTTCAGCGCCGCTTTTTTCATTTTTCAAGACCAGAACAGAACAGAACAGTTAACCAGCTCGGTGGAAGAAAGGTGGAAAAAAGCTGCTCTGAAAAAGGGGATGCTGCCGAAACGTCAGCTACTGTTGTATTGTATTGTGTTTTTCTATGGAAGTAAATGTATGCTGTATAACCTCGCGATTGCTGAGAAAGAAAACGGCAGATTTATAATCCAATGCCGAGGTTAATAGAAAGTCGATCTTGGGAACAAATATCGGCTCGAAAGTACCAGTGTCCACTGCAAACTCCAAACCTTCGTTTTCATAATTTCAAAAAACTGTCCCTGTTTAGCAAGAACAACGACGAACCTCGCATGTTTCAGTCACCCTTCGACGGCACCGACGCTGTGCAAACACCGTAGTACGACGACATTCCGCATAAATATCCCTAAATAAGAGAGGAAAAATGCTTAAACCGTATTATAGCACAATATGAAATTCTTGCCACACATGCGTAACTAAGTGGAAACTAGGTAGCTACGAATTCCTCACACTTGGTTTCTCACCGTCCAAAAAAACACCAAAAGACAAACCAACACACCAATTCGACTGCTTCCGTGGGCGATGGATGCGAAGAAGGAAATCGAATAAATGAAGGGTTGGGACCTGCACAATGTGTAATGTCGTGCCATACAAAAGAAAAAATTGGACAGTTAAAAAAACTCATGCGCCATAAAGAAGTTTACCGTACTGCCAAGAATCTGAATAAGAGGTAACAATGCCGGCATCTTTTCTCGATCTAATAATAATCGACTTGAGAGAAGAAAACGACGAGTGGTATTGATGTCAGGAAAGCAGAAGATAGGCTGAACAAACCAGAGAGATCGAAGAGTGACTATGCAAGTAAAGGTAAAGTTGTTTATACAAACAATTGATTTTCATTTCACTAACTTCATCAATTTGGAAACATTGACTGTGACCGTATAAAGAAGGTTTTAGAGTACCATTAAGAGTATCAGCACTGAACAAACAAGAACAATATAAATAGTTGAAACTTGCTGCCTGCTACAATTTCTCACGGGAGAGTATTATCTGGAATGCAACCGTAGCTGAAGTGTTTGCAAAACTTCGCACCTCAGGTGTCTGCGGTGGGTAGAGAACACACTATTACCTTTTCCAGG
Source organism: Angiostrongylus vasorum (assembly GCA_018806985.1). Classification (NCBI taxonomy): domain Eukaryota; kingdom Metazoa; phylum Nematoda; class Chromadorea; order Rhabditida; family Metastrongylidae; genus Angiostrongylus; species Angiostrongylus vasorum. Next base: position 5,975 of record JADANN010000030.1, on the reverse strand, counting down.
AGCTAATGCGTTCACCACCACGCTATGCGGATCTTTCATTTCACTTGTCTCTGAGGTAGTTTTCTATCTAGCAGCATCGTTGTGGTTGTATTTCACATAATACCTTGCCGTGAAAAAAATGTAGTACGCAGCAAGCAAAAACCTAACACTGTGCAATGCCGATTTGTGCCCCCAGATCAGTTCCGTTGACGAGTGACTCCTCATCGCACTGGTGGATAGAAAACTAGCTGAGAGACAGACGAAACGAAGGATCCGCACGGTGTGGTGGTGAACCCTGTTAACCCCTGGGAAGGGTAATAGCACGTTCGCCTCGCCACAGGCACCTGAGGTCCGGAGTTTTGCAAATATTTCAGCATCACTGTGGTAAAAAAAAGTAGTACCACAGCTTGATATCACAGCAGGGCGACAACTATCAAATTCTTGCGTTTAGTTTAAAAAACCTCCCAACGGTTTACCGCCTTATCGTGGCGCTGGGAGGTGGTGCGATGTACGGGAGGAAACATTCTCCCATACCAGCAGTGCCTCCTAAGAGTAATCAATGCCATCTGTCACCGTCCTGGTACTAAACTAGTCGCGTGGTGGCAAGTCTCCCTCTAATCCACAAAAGCAGCGGCTGCCTGTGGTGGGGGACGACCCGCGGCAGACTTTGGTCTGGGTGAATTAGAGATTCCAGGGAACCACGATGGCTAAACCAGTAAGACTCCGTGGCGTGGAGATTGTGCTGGAACCCGCGGAACCAGTGAGCACGGGCCGTCTAAGTACCCAACTAAGTAAGTTTTAAAAAAATCGAAAGGACAGAAATGCAAACTAACGACGAGTCTCGCATTATGAACCAGGTTAGATTCTTTCTATTAGACATATTTCATTAAAACATGAACTTCAAGTGATATTCTAGATGGACTAAGTGATACGACTTTGATTTCTGTAGATGCATTTAGAAAGCAGATTATTCTACCTGTAAATGTTCGCAACTGATAAACGCATCCTTGTGATGACAAGAAGGAATAAGCTAAACAGAATTTTCGAATGTTTTGAACATAGGAAGTCAGACAAACATGGTTAGATCATACTTTCAATACACTCATGACTAATCACTACTGCTAGCAGTTTCACGACAAGAAAGAATGCAATAAATCCTTCCAAATGTTTATAAACACAAAAACGACGTGAAAGTAACATCAGATTAGATTTCCCCTCCAAAGTGTCGTTGACAAGCAAGAAGAAACGGTAAAAATGTACCTAACAATTAACTTTTATAAACAAATTAAATACCATTTTTAAGCATAATGCCTTCTCCTCCATCTGATGAAGACAACCACAGGAACACCAGCGAGAATGGCCATTGCATAGGTAGAAGGCTTCTGTTGAAATCGCGTTACACTGGTAATGTCGTCAACGCTTTGAAAAACACTAGTGAAGCAGGTGTGACGATTGACGAGCTCAATGAAGCAGAGTTTCAAAAGAAAATAAAGAAAAACAGTGCGTGAAAATATAGTAAAATGTGAGGAACCATCTTAGATTCCCAACAAACGTGGTAAGTAAGCTGAAGAAGAAACTCTACAAGAATGAAAATATTAATGCGGTTTGAAGGTCTAGACGAAGCAAGCAAACAACTGACAACCGCAGAATAGCACACGTAAGAGCAAAGAGCTAGCAAGCACACTGCCTTGATCCATGGTGACACTTCGATCCAGTCGCGAGCTTGGCACATGACACGTCAAACCCCTAAACGATCCCTTCTTAGCATAACCGTCCTGCAAATTCACACAACGCAGTTTTCAACCTTATAAAACGAGATTCTTCATAAAAGTTGCGGTGAAGACATAAGAAAGGAGTCTGACAGCCAATCCAATCATGTATATACACATATAGGCATACGAATATATATCTATACATATGCATTTATATCTCGTGGACGTTACCACGAAACAAACCACCACCGTGCACGACGAATTTGCGAGAAAGAAACGAATGGAAATTGTTCTAAGGCCCGAACGACCAGTGAAGACGAGTCATCCAAGAATCTAAGCATGTGCTTGCACATATATATATATATATATATATATATATATATATATATGTATATATATATGCGTATATGCAAAGTTGGAATGTTTATAATGACACGGCAAAACTTGCAAAATTAAGCGCAATAGTGTTCCATTCTAAATAGAAGCAAATGAAATACCCAGTTCACTAGTAACTGCTGGAAACTCAGCGGAAAATACTGGCACCATCACCTGCTCACAGTCAGCTGGCGTTCCCCATCCGTAACAGTGGTAGTCACTCAGCATAATCCTAGCTAGTGGGCACTCTTGGTTAGCCGAACGTTGCCAGTGTACAATAGCCGTCTCCAGAACGTACCCATTAGATGTTGGAAATAATGAATCGGGTTCTCCTAAAGAATTATTTTTCGACAATAATAGTTTGTAACCATACATAGAAACAACTCTCGATGACAAAACAAAAATGTAGAATACTACCTGTGATAGGGGGTGGGTAGCATAATGGTAGTGATCCTTTTTATGACGAGTATAGTGCTGGTGTGACCCTGTCTCGCCCTAACTGAGCCTCTCATCCTTCTAGGTTGGGGAAACACTCATTAAATTTTTTTCGGGAACGGTTCACTCCCTGCAATCCAACTGGGGACGCTCTAGGCCGGGCATCTAAGAATCCCAGGAAGAAAAGAACTCGGTAAGCAGTAAACTACATTTATAAAAAAAAGGGAAAATCGTCAATTACCAGTTCAACCCACACTGGAAAAGTCCGAAGATCATCAAATGATAAGATCCACAAACGAGATGTGGCAACGGATGATGGACAGTTTTTGATAGTCATACAATTTATTCCCAATTTTCCGTTGTCTAATTGTGGCCACCTCTAGGATGAATTTGATGAATTTATTCGATGTACGGGAAACGAGTAGTAAAGTCCCGACAGAATAGAAATGGAGTAAAACACGAGAGAAAATGTGAAGTAATCAACTTTGGACAAGAGAGTATTTCCTTACGGAAAACATGGCAGCAGGATCGACAGAGAAAACTTTTACAAGAATTTGAATCGAATATAGGTTGTTGGAGCTCACCTCTGTCAAAAATGTGTGCGATCATAGTTTGCGCTCGTTTATAACCAGTTCTGCAAGAATACGAAAAAACTTCACAGCTGCCTCGTCTCGACCTGAAAAGAAATTATCGAAGGATTGCGACTCTTATGCAAGATTCTACTTATTTAACTACCACATATAAACTACTTCCTATAACTTATTGAGATACAAGCAAAACTCGGAAGATCGGCTATTCCGCAACTACCCTTATCCAAGGTTCACGAGCTATCTTAAAACTGAAAACATTGTGATTTTGTCTGCAGCATCAGCTTAACTGCGTTCAACGCCGAATGAACGCCGGTAGCTGTATTATTTTTTTATTCATGTGCATAAAAAGCAAGCATTTGCCTCAAAAAGCTTCCAATAAAAAACCCGAAAGTGCGGTGATAACGTGGGAATAAAAGCCAGTGAACTACATCATTTTTCTCTCTGCTAGAAACATCAGTATCTTCTAACTCAACATATTGACAATGGGGGAACGAAAGTCGGCAACGATAGCACAATTGGAAACATCGGTGATAAACCGATGTTAAAGGAAACAAAGGACAGACTACTTCGTAATTCTCTAGCTGGAAATTAACAACACAAACAAGTTATAACTTTAATTATGCTGAGATATTTGCAAAACTCCGGTCCGCAGGTGTCTGCGGTGGGGAACGAACGCGCTATTGTCCTTTCCGGGGAGTAGCGCGCTCACCACCACACCATGCGGGTCCTTCGTTTCGCCTGTCTCTCAGCTAGTTTTGCCATCGGCAATCAGCCGTCAGCGGGATTGATCTGGGGGTCCAAATCGGCAACGAACCCAGTTAAGCTGAGGCTGCAGTTATAATCACAATTTTGACTTATTATTTAATGCCTACTCTTTTTACTGATGTTTGCTGATGGCAAAAGATCAATAGAACTAGCCGAGAGACAGGCGAAACGAAAGGCCCGCATGGTGTAGTGGTGAACGCGTTACTTCCCCGGAAAGGACAATAGCGCGTTCGTTCCCCACCGCAGACACCTGCGGCCCGGAGTTTTGCAAATATCTCAGCATCATTAAAGTTATATTTCGCAACGCATACCCTGCCGTTAAAAAGAGTAGGCAGTAAACAATAAGTCAAAACAAACAAGTTACCTCTGAATTGGAGATGCACAGTGGTATGGGGAAGGCACAGAGGGTATTAGGGTTGAGTAAACTGAACATCGAAAACCGAGTGGACCATTGTGACTGTCTCTCATGAGATGTGAAAATCAAAACAGGATGTAACCACGGCACGCGACAAAGACACGTGAAGACGTCGGAGTTGGACATACCCGACTTACGCTATAAGCACTGTAGCCTAGGTAAAGTAGAAGCCGTGAAGCCGTGACGAGCAAGCCTATCGTTTATATATAATATAGAAAACACTGCTACTGATCAATGCATTGGGGAAACATGTTTAGAAACTTAAGGGGCAACAGCTAAACTATCTCCCAATATACCAGCTACTTGATTAGTAGCTGCATGTATAACTGTGAAAACACAGTAAAGACTAACTAATTAGAATTGAAATTGGAATCTCAATATGCTCCTCTGCGTTATGACTTACCGACTCATCGTAACTGACGAATGTTTAAGCGCGTCGATTGCGACGTAGAGGAGAGCGGGAGGCTCATCTCCACAGCAGTGTCTTCCTTGGTCAAAAGGGAGCCCGACACTTCCAACCGGAAGCCCAGACAGAACCGAACCAATACTGAGTTTCATTGCCAAGTTGGCATCAAGTAGTCTCAAGATGGGAAATTTCCTATGATCCACAACGATCAGCGAGTGCCTGTAGTAACGAAGAAAATTTCATTCAGGCTCCAGAGAACCACAATGTCTCAATCAGCAAAACTCCAGCATCAGTACCCCACACACTAGATCTCCTGCTGGAGGAGGTGATCTGCAACAAAAATTCCCATGAATTCCTTGTTAGGAGCTTCAATTCCAGAAGGGAAAAGGCAAACGAAAATGAACACAGGATAGGAAAATTTGGGATAGAAGATTGATATGGGCGTGGAAACTGTAATGCAGCAATTCCTGTCTGCAACACCTCGCTTCCATAGAAACTCGTTTTTTGAGAAGCTAGAAAATCGCCGCTGGGAAAAGAAATTCTCTAACGGCGCGACTGATGAAGAGACCGACAACATCCTCAGAAACAGAAAATCTTGCCTTCTTCACAACTCCGTGGTGCTGTTACAGTGTACCGGTTCTGATCATCGCATTCTTCGCGCGAAGTCTCGATTGACCCGAAGGTTGGAAAACCATTCTTATCTTCACTCAATAGGAAGATAATAGGTGGTCACAATTTTATCCTTTTACTTACTGCCTACTCTTTTAGATGGTAGGGTGTGTTGCGAAATATAACTTCGACGAAGCTGAAATATTTGCAAAGCTCTGGACCACAGGTGCCTATGGTGGGGAACGAACGCGCTACTGTCCTTTCCGGGGAGTAACGCGTTCACCACTACACCATGCGGGTCCTTCGTTTCGCCTGTCTCTCAGCTAGTTCCATCGATCTTTTGCCGTCAGCAATCACCCAACTATAGCCCCAGCTTAACTGGGCTCAACGCCGACCTGGGCCCCACAGATAAATCCCGCTGACGGGTGATTGATGACGGCAAAAGATCTATAGAACTAGCTGAGAGACAGGCGAAACGATGGACCCGCATGGTATCGTGGTGAACGCGCCACTCCCCGGAAAGGACAGTAGCGAGTTCGTTCCCCACCACAGGCACCCGCGGTCCAGAGCCCTGCAAATATCTCAGCTTCGTCGAAGTTATAATAGGTGGTGTTTGACGAGAATATTCTCATTGAAATCGAACTCACTTCAGTTCCTCAAATAAGGACTTCATACCGCATCTCCATCAC